>JAKSZT010010873.1:3723834-3746566 GCA_026826555.1 Tolypeutes matacus | reverse complement strand
GCCGCCCCGCACGCCCGCGCCCGCCGCCGGGGGTCGCCGCGCCGCGCCCGTAGCGACCCTCCCAGGTGGGCCTCCGCGCGCGCTCCCCCCCCCCCCGCCCCGGGGCCCGCGCGCGCCGTGCAGGGGTGCGGGGGAAGGGACCCGGAGGGTGCCCAGCCCCGGCGGGTCGTGGACCCCCCCCCCACTGGGGTGGGCGCAGCGGGGCGGGTGCCTGGGGGGCGCTGCGGCCGCCAGTCCCGCAGGTGAGACAGGTGCGGCCTGTGCTGCGGGGCCCCGCGCGGCCCGCCGCGGGCACCGGGCTCCGGCCCGTCCCCACTTCGCCCGGCTCCGCCTCCCCGCAGCCGGCCCGAGCCTGCCCCGGCGGCCGCTGTGCCCGCAGTTTCGCCGGGGGCTTCCGGGGTCCCAGCGAGCGACGGCGGCGCCCCCGGAGACCCTGCGGGCGAGACTCAGGACGGGTAAGTGCCGGGGGCTCTCTGGCGACTTCCACAGCGCCCAGGAAGCTCCCTGGGCTCCTGCCGTCCCAGACCTGCCTCTGATCCAGTGTTGATTCCAAGACCTTTTAAATCATCTCTGTGCAGATTCGTGGCCTTGAGCCCCTCACCTGCTTCCAGAAAGGAGAGGAGACTCCGGGCAGGTCCACAGTCAGGCAGAAATCAGCCCGAACCACTTTCTCCAAGACAAAAGGAGGTAGCCTCCAGCCACAGGGACACTCTCCAGAAATCTTGGCCTAGAAAAGAAAGCTTTTAGCACTGGAGAGGGGAATCCAGCCCTGCCTGGCCGCCTGCTGTGGTGGGGAGAGGGGACCTCAGCTTTCTGCTGTGTGACCTTGGACAAACCTCTTGGCCACCTTAATCCAGATGGCCTTGGCATGGAAATGACCGTGGCACCTAGCGCAGAGGGCCTGGGTGAAGTGGAAATGAGAATGTCAGGGGTCTGCAGTAGGCACTCCCTGGGTGCTGGCTTCCTTCCCTTCCCTCTGCCAGCCTCCCAGTCCCCTAGGGGTGGTTAAGAAGGACCCAGCTGGGTACAGCTTGTCACTGTCACAAAGTTTGCTAGTGTGTCGAGACATCTAGTTGAGCCGTCCTCCCCTGGGAGCTGGACAGGATGAGCTGTGCTCACACCCGTACCTCTGTGTGTCCCTGATTATCTTGGGACAGTGCTGATTTCTTGTCACATTGTTCTTTATCAGCAAAGGCTATTTGTCCAGTAGGTAACAAATTGAAGATTCTTCCCGTGAACTCAGCAGCAAAAAAGTTTCTCCTTAAACCCTCAGTCCCAATGTGTGACTTGTGCCCATTTCGTTGGCTTTGTCCTTCCTCTTTGTGCCATCCCTCCCAGCCCAGAGGGCCCCTGAAAGCCTGGCTCTGTGCTGTTAGTGAGTTACCTGGCCTTTCAAACCTGGAAGAAACCTTAGCAAGGTATCATACACTGGCCCATTTGTTAGACTTGACGACGAGCTCCAGAGAGGCTGGCAAACTTGCTCAACATTTATATGCATGTTCCAGGCAGGGCCTAGGTCCCAGTAGAGGTTTCCTGCCTGCTAATCCTGGGCTCCTGTAGGCCTGGGGATTCTAGGGGTCAAGAGCACAGAAGCCTCTCTGGCTTGGAATTGTGGTCCTGGTGCTTCCTAGCTGTCGGATGCTGGGCAAGTTATTTTGCCTCACTGATACCAGTTTCCTTCTCTGTAAAATAAGGATAATAATCGTACTGGCCCAGTGGGGTTTTTGTGGACACTGCCTGTGTCTAGAACGTGCCTGGTATGTGGTAGTCATCACTGTTTCACTGTTTCAAAGCCCACAACTTTATCCTAACATTGGGCTATATTCAACTTCATGGTGAAGGACCTGGGTTTTGGAGATGGACAGAGCTAGGCTTGAGTCCCAGCCATCTGCTCGCTATGGCCTTGAGCACAATATCCTCATCTATAAAATGGGAAAAGTGATAGCCCACTAGCTGTGGGGGTCAGAGTCTGGGCTCCAAAACCACCTTTATCATTGCTAGGTCATGCTAGGTCAGATCAAGCATCAAAGCATAGGTTTCATCGGACATAAACTGAAAATCACAATGTTTCCAGGTTTCAGATGACAAAGGACCGCTCGTTAAATATCCTATCCTATTCCAACAACCGGATTTTCTCAACTCCAAGCATGGAAGATGCACGATCGCGCAGGGTTTTCTTTCCCTCTTTCCTCTGTGTGTCTGTCTTCCGTCTTACTCACCATAATATCTGCCAGCTAGGTCTGCTATTATTGAGTGACCTACCGCTGTTACTGTCTGCTCTAAATCCTGTTCTTGTTGTAGGGCTGCCACCTCATTTACGATGGAGGGAAGCAGGCAGACGCGAGTGTCTCGGCCATACAAGATCAGCGAATCTTCAAAGGTCTGTGATACTGCTCGTCACCTATGGAAATTGCTTAAGGAGTGTGATTTTTTTTTTTTCTGATTAACTCATCCTTAACATGCAGGTGGATTTTTTTTTGGTGGTCACTGTCACTGTTAATCTCAACAGTGAGCTCAGGTAGACATGGTCAGGGAATGGAAGAAGTCATTGAATCAGAGAAAGCTGGAACTTCAAGGGCTCTAGAGATGCTACGGCCAGACGAGTCGTTTACAGAGAGTAATGTTCCAGCACTTCCTCTCTGCCTGGCGTCATGCCTGTGAGGCAGGTGGGACGAGGTAGGAGCCCATGGGATTGGCCACCCCCCACTCAGGTGTCCACTGAGAATCCCAGGCTCTAGCCTCCTGCCTGGGAGGGGGGAACCAATTGCAGACCTGGGTGTGTAGGGTCCAGAGTGTCCCCCCGGCCACGACTGGCTGGGTCCCCAAGGTCAGGCTACCAGCCAGCATCTCCCTGGCTGCTTCACAGTCATCCTGGGGAGACAGTGTCTAGTAGAAATGCATGTGCCCGACCTCACTCCAGACCTGCTAAGTTAAGATCTAAGAGCAGAGCCTGGGAAAACCTGTATCTTCAACAAGCTCCCTGGGGGCCCCCACGGCTGTTACAGATGAAATTTGGGGGATAGTCCCCATTCACACCCATCTTACTGCTATAAATAATAATAGCTCCCCCTCTCTAAAGTGTCCTTTTCAGGAGATTAAATTATACATTTACCTTGGATTGTGCCTACAATGAGGGCGAGATTGCCTCTAAGGGGGTAAAAACTTATCAGTGGGAAAGGGGGACAGAGAAAAACGTTACTTTTTAATATATAAATCACAGCTACACATGCAATACTGAAGCCAGTAAACATACAGTATGTGTGGTATTAACACTTAGTAGAGGCTGTTGGGGAAAATAGCTATAAAAGCTCTGTAGGGGGCAGAAACAGAAAAAAGGTGGAAAGCGCTGCTTCAGGCAAAAGAGGCCCTACAGATGTGCCTAAAAGAAAAGCAGGGTGCAATCCTCCAGAGAGGTCGATTTGCCTAAGAAACAGTTTCCTCTTCCCACCCGAGTTTCCAGTTTCTGAGAAGGCTCTTGCCAAGCCCGGCTTTATGTACTGTGAAAACCCAGCAAGGTCTTCCCACTCTCTCAAAGGGGCTTTGTCTGGGAGCTTGGCTGTGGGGACGGCACAGCTTTCCAAGTGTGATAGCACTAGAAATCTTTGTCCTTTACGCCAGGTCCTGAGTCTGTTTCTTTCTGAAGCGAGGCTTTTAGGAATAGGTTTCTCTGTCTCTTGGCTGAATGTATTTACAATTTGAACGTTTTCTACCAAAAAGTGCCCAAATCATAATTGTACACTTGAAGCTTCAGCACCCAGATTAAAAAAGAAAACAACAGATTCTCAACCCTTAGAATCCCCCTCATGCGCCCCCCCCCACACCAGTCTCTGCGCTCAAATACCCAGCCTCCCACCTTGTAGCACCACGGTTTAGTTTTGCCTGCCTTTGACCTTTCTCGAGACAGAACCACAGGGCAGACATGCTTTTGCATCTTGTGCAGCCTTATGCTTGTGGGACATTCTTGCATTGTTGCAGGTAACAGTAAATTGTTCTAGATTGCTCATTTTCAGGACTGTGGGGTCTTCCACTGTGTGACCAGCACCACTGTTTACTCTAAAACTGCTGCTTTGTTGATGTTAAGTTCTTTTTTTAAAAAAATTTTATAGACGAGAGCATTTTCCATTTTAACCACTTTCAAGCATCCAGCTCAGTGCTGTTAATTGCTTTCAGTGTTGTGCTCCCATCACCTCCATCCATTGCCAGAACTTTTCCATCACCCCGAAGAGTTTCTTTTTTATTATTATTTTTGACTTTTTAGAGCAGTTGTAAGTTTATAGAAAAATCATGCAGAAAGTACATACACATATGCGCACACATGCAGGCTAAATTCTTTAAAACTCTATAGCAATTCGTATCTGCCTTTTCTTCGGTATTGGCCACTGAGTTACCGCATTTCTGCATCCACTCTGCCTTGCATTTGATGAAGACGCTAAAATGTGAAATCAAGGAATAAGCAGGGCTAAAACCATCAGAGCATCTTGAGGTCGGAGCTTTGGTTTATGTTGAAAAGCTGGAATGCCGTGACTGGTGTGTGTGTACGTGTGTGTGTGTAAGTTGTCATCACCGCAGCTATGTTAAAATATCAGGCATGGGAAGCGGCTGTGGCTCAATCAGTAGGGCTCCCGTTTACCATATGGGAGGCCCCGGGTTCGGTTCCCAGGGCCTCCTGGTGAAGGCAGGCCCGCCCGCACGGCGTGGTTAGCTGACCCAGCGAGCACAAGCAGCAAGGGGGGGATAAATGAATAAATAAATAAAATCTTTAAAAAAAAAAAAAAATATCAGGCATGGGTTATAGAGGAGACCTAGGTGAAGACTCAAACGTGCCTGCTTACTATGACCCAGTTTTAGAAACAACAGCTGCTCTTTTCCCTGGCTTGCTCCAGCAGACGGTTCCCCTCGGCAGCTGTTGTCCAGCATTTTCCCCGGCCCCCCTCCCTGGGCCACACACAGCCTGAGGTCACGTGCAGCTCCTTCCAGCGTGGCGGTTCCTACAGGACTGCCGCCCGGATGAGAGACAGTAGGGCCAGGCGCCCCCTCCCTTGCTCCTCTCGGGATACGACACCTGGACTGGTACTCAACAGCCTGCTCCTAGGGCACTTTATCTCCCCTTCTTCGCTCCTCACCTGGGGGCCACAGCCAGTGTCTGCTGGAGCTCAGAACCATTCCTGCTTCATCAGAAGCCCGGAGCAGGCCAGCAGGGCTCTCTGTGCGTAAGCCAAATAAACAGCCAGCCACACCTGAGACCCCGGGCAAGCACGGCCTTGGGAATTGGAGCCAGCCTCCCAGCCCAGAGGACGGCTTGGGGCCCTCAGCAGCATGTGAGGACAGAGTTACCGACATTGGAATTGGCCGGAGGAGGAAGGAGCATGGGAAAATAAAGTAACCAAATTAAAAACGCATCGGAGGCAGTAAAGAGCAGATTTGGTGGGGAAGAAAAACATGAAACCTACTGCTGCAGGATGTGTTTACAAATAGTAAATATGCATTACCAGGATAAAAATTAGAAAAAAAAATCAAAGGGCTTACAATAGTGACCCTTAATATAAACGAGGGACTAGTTACTAGTGCAATTATAATAATAATCTTTCTTCAGTTATAACAAAGGTTACACTAAGGCAAAGTGGTTGTAATGGGGAGATATATGGGAACTCTGTACTTTCTACATGATTTTTCTGTAAACCTACAACTTCTCAAAAAATTTTTAAAAAATGAAAATAAAAACCACTGCTGCAGAATGCATGTTGA
The DNA here is from genome assembly GCA_026826555.1 of Tolypeutes matacus. Classification (NCBI taxonomy): domain Eukaryota; kingdom Metazoa; phylum Chordata; class Mammalia; order Cingulata; family Chlamyphoridae; genus Tolypeutes; species Tolypeutes matacus. The sequence goes on along the minus strand of JAKSZT010010873.1, from coordinate 3,740,821 downwards.
GAAATGACCAAGGTTCCCAGGGTGACGTGTGCCAGGCACGCAGCTGCCAAACCCCGAGGCGCCTGGGCAGCCTCCTTGGCCCCCCACCACGCAGCTCCCCGTTTCAGGCTCAATACTCAGCCAGTCCTTTTCCCTAGTCGCCCTTGAATAGATGAGCTCCCTAGCTGACATTTTTTGAATGGTCTGTTTTTCCCTATGTTGTATTTTCTTGTTTATGTAGCAAATAAAGAAAGCAGAGTACACTCTCCTGAAAGCGCAAGCTATAATTGTTTAGTTCTCCAAGGGCTTATAAACTGTTGCCAGGTCTGCTCTGTCCTCGTATCCTCAAGAGCACCAGCTGGCATACAGCACTCAGTAGATGCCGACTGACTTGAATGCATTGAATTCATTCATTCATAGATTAATTCATTAACTCCGGTGGAGCGCAGTCACAAGGTCTGGGCTCTGGAACCAGGCTGAGATTCAAACCTCAGTCTGGCTGCTCCATCACTGTGGACTTGGGGCAAATTGCTCAGCTGCTCTGAGCCTCAGTTTTCCTTGTCCAGAAAACGGGGAATCATTTCAGATACTCCCTGGAGGGTTATCACGACGCTGTGTTATCTGCACGGAGGAGCTCTCAGGAAAAGCCAGCATCCTGTGCTTTGCGTACTGTAGAATTCCTTGAACTGGAGGTCACTTGGTGAAGCCACGTTTCTCAAAGTAGGGTCCCCAGATCACCTCGATGCAGACGTGTGGCCACATCTCTGGGACCCACGACCTCCCTGGATGGATCCGTAGAGACGGTGCCTCTGCCGGGGCTGTGTGCACGCACTTTAGGAGACCTGGAAAAAGCTCACGGCAGCTTTACTGCTGCGGCCCGTTAACTCCTCAAACCTAAGTGGTAAATCCCTCATCGTCGTTTGTGAGATGAGGAAACGGTGGCTCAGAGAGTTTTTGTGACTTACCCAGGGTCACACAGCTCGTCAGCAGCAGAGCTGGGATTCACACCAGATTCTGTCTGGCTGTAGAGCTCATGCCTGAGCAGGCCTCACGGGGCCGCATTGTTCGTGGGGTATGGGAGGGAGGGGAGAAGGAAGGGAGGGAGGGAGGAAATGCATACATGTAATACACGTGTATACAGAAATCTGGCGCCCCCTTCTCCCCTGGGACGCGCTCTGATAGTGAGTATTCCATTCCACTGGCCATGCTGGGCCTGCCCCGCTGGCTGGATTTCAGGGCCCTGCAGGCTGTGGGGGGCCGGTGGGGCGTGGAGGCCTGACACCTGCTCTCCACTTCAGGTCTACCGCTGGGCCGACCACTCGAGCACGGTGCTGCAGCGGCTGAACGAGCAGCGTCTGCGCGGCCTCTTCTGCGACGTCGTGCTGGTGGCGGACGAGCAGCGTGTGCCTGCCCACCGCAACCTGCTGGCCGTGTGCAGCGACTACTTCAACTCCATGTTCACCAGCGGCATGCGGGAGGCTTTCCAGAAGGAGGTGGAGCTGGTCGGCGCCTCCTCCGTGGGGCTCAAGGCCGTGGTGGACTTCCTGTACGGCGGGGAGCTGGCGCTGGACGGTGGCAACATCGACTACGTCCTGGAGACGGCCCACCTGCTGCAGATATGGGCCGCGGTGGACTTCTGCTGCGAGTACCTGGAGCAGGAGGTGAGTGAGGACAACTACCTGTACCTGCAGGAGCTCGCCTCCATCTACAGCCTCAAGCGGCTGGACGCCTTCATCGACGGCTTCGTCCTGAGCCACTTCGGCACGCTGTCCTTCACTCCCGACTTCCTGCAGAACGTCTCCATGCAGAAGCTGTGTGTCTACCTGAGCAGCAGCGAGGTGCAGCGCGAGTGCGAACACGACCTGCTGCAGGCCGCCCTGCAGTGGCTGACGCAGCAGCCCGAGCGCGAGGCCCACGCCCACCAGGTGCTGGAGAACATCCACTTTCCGCTCATCCCCAAGAACGACCTCCTGCACCGCGTCAAGCCGGCCGTGTGCGCACTGCTGCCCAAGGAGGCCGCCTGCGAGGGCTTCATCGAGGAGGCCGTGCGGTACCACAACAACCTGGCGGCCCAGCCCGTCATGCAGACCAAGCGCACGGCGCTGCGCACCAACGAGCAGCGCCTGCTCTTCGTGGGCGGCGAGGTCTCCGAGCGGTGTCTGGAGCTCAGCGACGACACCTGCTACCTGGACGCCAAGAGCGAGCAGTGGGTCAAGGAGACGCCCCTGCCCGCCCGCCGGAGCCACCACTGCGTCGCCGTGCTGGGGGGCTTCGTCTTCATCGCCGGCGGCAGCTTCTCGCGGGACAACGGAGGGGATGCGGCGTCCAATCTTCTTTATAGGTATGACCCCCGCTGTAAACAATGGATCAAGGTGAGATTAAAGGCGGATTATTTCTTTACTCTTGAGGACTCCTTTTGACTTCCTTAAGCTAGCCTCGACTCCCCCTTTCTCCTTTGGGGCCTTGACGCCTGCCTGTCCCGCTTCTGAACGAGGTGTGACGCTAAAGCGATGAGCGGCGTCGTTCCCACACTCCCCCGGTGCCCACACCCTGGCCAGAGGTGCGGGGCCGACCGCCTTGGGGACGGTCAGCCCCTGGCCAAAGCAACACTGCCCAACAGAACGTTCTGCGCTGATGGAATGTTCTAGACCTGCACCGCCCGATACAGTATCCACCTACATGTGGCTATTGAGCACTTGAGGTGTGGGTGTGATGAAAGCGACTGAGAAGCTGAATTTTCCATGTCGTTTCTTTGTAATCCATTGACACTGACATTTTTTTTTTTTTATTTTACTGGGAGGTCCCGGGGATCGAACCCAGGTCCCTCCATATGGCAGGCGGACGCCCAACCATTTGAGCCACATCCGCCCCCCTGACATTGACATTTAAACAACCAAACAGGATTGTGGCCACCACATTGGGCAGCGCAGGTCCAGAGATCTGACCCGGGGTTTGGAGCCTCTGCTGAGCTCCTCTTTGGAAACCCTTTGGGAGCTCGGTTCAAGAGCCCACGGAGGCTCATGCTCGGTGCAGTTTCTGGCCTTGTGGAGGTCTCGTGGGCTAATTCCGGGAAGAGCGTGGGCCTTGGGGTCACACCTGGTTCACAGCCCAGTGTGGCTAACTTGTAGCTGGGGGATTTCACACTGGTTCTCGGCCCTCTCCGAATTCCAACTTCCCACCTAGAAGTAAGGGCGTGGGGACATTGACCTCCTACGGTCAGTGCACTGCTGGCCCACACGCTGATTGCCCGGCACCTGGCATGGGACAGGTGCTCCCTTTGTCCCACGAATGCCACCTGTGAAGCTCTGTCTCATTCTCTATACTCACATCTCAGATTTTTAATTAACTCGGTGTTTTCCTGAGCTCAAGACTCGGCCAGAATGGACTCCAGATGACCTTTTGATTTTGTTCTCAAAAATCCAAAGTCTATGTCTTGCCCCGAGTAAAAGGAATCAGATAAAAATGTACCCCCCCCCCAGGCTTGGAGCCTGTCCTCAAAAGCTCTTCAGCAGTGGCAGCCTAAATGTCTGGACTTTCGTGGGGACTTGTTCATTTGTGGATTCTACTTGGATATATTTTTTTAAAGTTGGTTCTTCTACTTGTTAATTTCTTATTGAGTGCCGCTTTTCTGCCCTGTTAACATGGGTGACAGCATTAATTAAAAATATTCCTGATGGGAGGAAGAGGGGAATGATGAATTTTTATTTTAGGAATCCTTAAATCAGCAGTTCTGAGTTATGTGCCCCAACATCCACAAGGTAGACCAGACGGCCAAACAAGATTGGGGAAAGATGTTCTCTTTCCCCCTCCTTGGGGATCTGTGATCCACCCAGGAGACCTCAGGAGCTCTGAAAAAACCCCTCTTTACTCAAGTTTAACTCCCCCCTCCCAAGCTCACTTGGCCTCTGTCATGCCTCCCTGGGCTGCGTGCACCGTAGAAGACATTTGGGGATCGCCATGCTAGATGGTGACACGATCCCAGGGAAGGGAAGGTACAGGTGTCTCGCCTCCACAGGTGGCCTCCATGAACCAGCGGCGGGTGGATTTCTACCTCGCCTCCATTGAGGACATGTTGGTGGCCGTCGGCGGACGGAATGAGAACGGAGCTCTCTCTTCAGTGGAGACTTACAGCCCCAAGACCGACTCCTGGTCCTACGTGGCTGCTTTGCCGAGGTGACTGGGGCTTGGGGGCGGACTTGGAAGGTGATGCTTTTACGGGGTACAGTTCATTCAGGCCACCGCACTTGGTGGATATTTTGGTCTCCAATTCCAGGCACATCTCATGGTCTACTGTAGAAATCTCAGTGGGTTCAGTTCCTGAGTCTTGGAAATTGAGCATTGAGTTCAGATCGCGAGGGACTTATCTAAAAATCCCTCTGAGTTTGGGTGGGGGGAGTTCACAGAGGTGGGGAGATGTCTATACTCGGTCTGTGACTTGGAGCAGGTTTCTGTACCCACCAAGTGTTTATTTCCTCACCTGTGAAGTGAGGGTGCTGTTACACCTGCCACATTGGCGTGTCACGGGATTAGGTGACGTCCTCACCTGGCGTGCGGCGCGCGGTCGGCGGCCCAGGGTCGTGCCTCTCGTTCTCCCGCAGGCCTCTCTGCCTCCAGGTGTGCATTCAGCGAGCTCTGATTATGATTGCCGGTTAGCAGAAGGGTCGCGCCACTCGCGTGACCTGTTCCTGCGTTGGAGCTGGAAGCCCGCGTTCGGGAACGCACCCAGGCGCCTCGGGACTTTGATCCCTGAGGGTTAGAGGCATGTACGGGGTATGAGCCCGTGCTTTAAAGTCACGAGCTGGGCATGAATTCTAGCTGCACCACTTTCCTTTAGAAGTTGCCAGAAGCCAATCTGATACTTGGACGCTTGCTATTGAGGTGACTTGACAGTCATAGTGTCCGCTCCTGACTGCTCCGTGCTGGCTCCGGGCCAGCGCTGTCTGTGGCGAGTCCCTCGCTAGCCACGGAAACTGACGGAGCGTGGGTGGTTATATAACTGGCCATCCGAACCAGAGGAGAGGGAATGGGGCGCATCAACTGTGTCAATCTGGCCCAGTCCAAACACACCAGGACCCCCTGCTCTCCCCAGGTAGAGGTGCTTTATCATCCCATTTTACAGACGGAGAAGTGAGGCTTCATAACAGCAACGAGAGCCCCTCGTACATCCTCCAGGCCACATGGTGTGACTGATGACCCTTAAACTCTCCAACGGCTCTGGGAGGGTTTTCTTTCTTGCTAAATGGGCCTTAGGTGCAAAAATTTGGCATAAACATAATCCACACTACCCTGCAATCTTTAGCCCATAAATGTGAATATTGCCCTCCTCCCCCATTTGCTTTTCTCTCCAGTCCCCCAGCTCCCGAGGAAGCAACCGCTGTCCTGAATGTCATGACCTCCTTGCCTGTCTCCCCGCCTCTTTGCACTTTGTCTGCTCTCCTTTGGCTCTGTAAATGTGCGAGGCGTCTGAGTGTGCCTAAATAGCACACTGTTTAATTGTCGTCAGTCATTCCGAGAAGGATGCGCCCAGACCCGTGATTACTCCTGCCCTGCACGTGGGAAACGGAGATCCAGAGAGGGGAAGGGCAGGGACAGAGCCTTCCGGGTTCCCCGCCCTGCTCCGCCACTCCTTGTCTAATGACGGCCACCATCTGAAAGCATTCATGAGACCCCAGGCCCAGCACTCAGCCACTCCATGCTCTGTCTCATCAAATCCTCAAGCCCCCGCCCCCCAGCAGGGCGGGTTGTCCCCACAGCGCCGAAGAGAAGACCGAGACTCAGCTCCTGGTGGCTGCGCCTCCTGAGCTGCTTGTCTCTTTGTCCGTCTCTCCACAGGTTCACGTACGGCCACGCCGGCACCATCTACAAAGACTTCGTGTACATCTCAGGGGGCCACGACTACCAGATCGGCCCCTACCGCAAGAACCTGCTGTGCTACGACCACCGGACGGACGTGTGGGAGGAACGGCGGCCGATGACCACGGCGCGCGGCTGGCACAGCATGTGCAGCCTCGGAGACAGCATCTACTCCATCGGCGGCAGCGACGACAACATCGAGTCCATGGAGCGCTTCGACGTGCTGGGCGTCGAGGCCTACAGCCCCCAGTGCAACCAGTGGACCCGCGTGGCGCCTCTGCTGCACGCCAACAGCGAGTCGGGCGTGGCCGTGTGGGAGGGCCGCATCTACATCCTGGGGGGCTACAGCTGGGAGAGCACTGCCTTCTCCAAGGCCGTGCAGGTGTACGACCACCACACCGACAAGTGGAGCCGGGGCAGGGACCTGCCCAAGGCCATCGCCGGCGTGTCCGCCTGCGTCTGCGCCCTCAAGCCGCGGCTGGAGGACAGGAAGAAGAAGGGCAAGAGCAAGAGGCACCAGGACCGGGGCCAGTGACCGAGCCCCCCGACGCCTTTCGGGGGCCGCATCCCCACCTCCACCCCCGAGAGTGTCTCTGTAGACCAGCAACGACTTCTTAGAATCCCGGAGACGTTATAACACTTAGCTGCTTTTTTTACTTTTATGATCCTGGTATTTCTATGATAGCACAGTAAACGATTAAACGTTATATGTTACTTTGCATATTACCTTGCTGAGTACCTAAACCTGGGCCCAGGCAGTCAGTACCCCCTTTTTTTTTTTTTTTTTTTTTAACCAGGAGGTCCCAGGGATCGAACCCGGGTCCCTCCATAAAGGAGACGGACGCCCAACCATTTGAGCCACATCCGCCCCCATGTCAGTACCCCCTTGTGTGTCCTGGGCATCTTCCCGGATGTCAGATCCCTTTGGGCGCCCCCCTCACCATCCCCCTGAGGGGACCAAGGGCAGAGGTTAGGCAGTTTTCAAAGTGAAACTTGGAGCCTCAAAGGGAGAGTTCAGATCACCAACTAATCCCCTCCCGCCCCCCAAACCTGGCTGACCATTTAAAAAATACAGATTCCTAGGCCCCAGGTACCCAAACTTCCAGGACTAGGGGAACAGGGCTGCCTGGAAACTATATCTTCACCAGTTCCTGGAAAGATTGAGCATCAGCCATGATTGGGAATGGCCGGCAAGGTCAAGTGTATTCATTTTATAAGGGAGCACACGGAGACCCCAAGGGGGTGAGTGAGTGACTGCAGTTACCAGCTGGCCGGACAGTCAGGTGAGACACGAGGGATTCTTGCCAGCAAGGTGCCCTCCCTGGGATTTCTGTATCAGGTGACTCTTGCTTCTGCATAATCCCGTTTTTCCCGGTTGGTTACCTTCCCAAGTGCTGAAAGGGTTGTAGGTTATCAAGAAAGAAAGAAAAAATCAGGCATGAAGCCTTTTATAAGCATCATTCTGTAATTTGTGCTTTGTTTTTCGTTTTTGTTTTTGTTTCCTGAACCCACCGTTTCTTATATGACTGATGTACTGAGCTCCCAAAATCAACACTGATTTCTCAGGAAAGAAAAAGTGAACCCCAGAGACTTTGCCGTCGTTTTCTGTGACTCTTTCTCTGGAAAGCCGTCGGTCCCGCATATGTCCCCGTGAAGGTGCCTGAGTATCTCGCGCCCGGATGACGGGGGGCGCCTGCTTCTGGGTAGTTCTGTGTCATGGGGCAGATGATTTAACAAGTCTTGATATGTGTCCTCCTTCCTTAAGTGGCAGGGTTAGATGAAATAATCGCCAAGCGAAGGCGGTAAGTCCTCTGAGTCCATATAAGCTATTGATAAACGTAAAGCTATTGATAAACGTGTGGCAACTCCTTTTGAGGTGTGCGGCTGCCCTGTACTGTGGTTCCTGCGATGACAACTGCCCTTTGAGAGGGCTCTTAGGCTGCTGCCTGAGCCGATGTCTAATGTGCTGTGGAGGCTCAGAGTGCGAGGAGTTTTACACACAAGCCAGGAAAGGCATTCCTGGTCTGCTCCTTGGCAGAGAGCTGATGGCAGAGGTGGGAAAATTTCGGAGATTGATTGTTAACATTGATATTAGAATATGAATGCTCTCAGTTACTTCTTTTTTTTAAAGATTCTCTGTTAGGTTTCCTTTCCCTTCAGGGTTTACTGTGATTTTGATGGGTCTCTTTCTTTAGTGACCAGGAGAACTGAGATGGACACAGGAGTTGAAAGCTTCAATGGCCAATGTTAATGCTCTGTGTTGCTAGCTGGCCAAGCAGCCTGCATATTTAGCTAGTTCCTTGCTGATGGAAATCCCAAGAGGCTTATAAACTTTGGAGAGTTTCTGCGAAACAGACGACAACAAACTATTAACTTCTTGGAGTCTGATGATACATCAGCGTATTAAAGGCTCTTAGAAGTCATGCATTTACTGTTAACCCTCCAGCAACTTCTTTGAGCGTGGAACCCTTTTTTGTTCGCTTGCTAGTCCCAGACCTCCATGAACCTTGTTTGGTTGAACTTCTGCCACCTTGAAGCTCTCTTACAGTCCCCCCGTTCCAGGAAAGGTTTCCCCACTTGAAGAGCCTTCAGCAGGCACAGTGTGCTGTATGTGGTCCAGACTCCCTGGCTCACCCTGGTGACTGTTCCACCAGAATCTGGGGGCCGGGTGGGAAGAGCACAGAGCGAGGCTCTGAGAGTGGTCTGGGAACGGGATGGCTTTGGCCTTGCAGAGAGGATGAACATATATTTATAATTATTATTAATATTATTATTATCATCATCATCAGGAGTTTTCCCAGGGTGAGGGTGCAGTACTGGCCTCTCCTGCCTCTTGTGCCTTGTGAGTTACATACAGTGTCCACCGAATACTTTGTGGTGTCTCTCCTGAGGCTATTAAGGCAGTCTTTAATTTATGTAACATAGAATCTAACAACATTGCAGTGGAGAGCTTTCCTTTTAAGGCAGGAATGAGAGGTAAGTTTTATCTCATGAACCAACTTGCAATAATTGATCGTGGCTGCCCTGTGCTAGGAAAGGTCCCTGAGCTCGTTGGGGTCAGTGGGAAGGTGCAGCGTGGCCCAGGAGGACAGGCTGGTGGCACCGGGGCCAAGCTTTCGTCATCCGTGTTTTCACGATAGAAATTTTTTTGCTGTACCGTCCAGCCAAGAATGGGAGAAAGTGGTTTTGAGCTTGAGTGGGCAGAGCTTGGGGATGTACTTATGCAGGTGGCTGATGGAACTGCAAAATCATGAAAGTCAAATGCGGTTTCCAGCCGTGGGGAAGGCTCAGGTCCTCACTGAGACACACACAGCCACGTGTGCCGTCAGGCTACGTGGTCAGCACCCCACACTCTTCCACTTGAACTTTGAGAACACCAGGATCCCTTTCTGATCTTTCAAAATAGGTATGGTGGGCTTTTACTCAGGTTTTGACTTTTCGGTTTTAAAGAATTAGAATTTTAGCTTCATATTCATTGTAGGTTTGGGGTATGACCCCAGTTGGAACCCTGTTTGCTTAAGACGTAAATGCAGTGATAGAAGGGAAGGAGGGTAGAAAAGCTAAAGAACCCTCGTAACTTACACTGGTCTTTCTGAGGTTTAAAATACACAGTTGTTGTCTTATCCGCTTCCCTATGCTTGGGGCTCAGTTCAGTCGGTATTTGTAACCTGCCATTTCCGTAAGGCCACCAGGCAGGACCTGTCAGTCTCGTTCTGAGCAGGAGCCACATGGGTATGTCTCCATTCTGAATGTCATCCCCTGACCCCCAAGTCATAAAGTGACCCGATAGTGGCTTGGGAGGGGCCCCAGAGGCCAACCCAAAGGGGCTTTCAGTTTTTGGTGGGAACCCAAATGCCAACGGAGAGTGGAGTCCCACCCCTGAGGTCCAGGCGAGTTAACCCTAAGGTTCAAAGTACCCCAGCCCCTAAGTTGAGAGCGACCTTTTGGTGATTTGCAGCAACGTGGGAAGTGGAAGACGTCACCACCCCCAGCCCCGACTCGGGCAGAGTCTTCGACCTTCGCGCTCTCCCCTGTCCTCCGTGCCGTGGGGTTCGGCCAGCACCGGCCCAAGCAGCTTCTCTGGGACCTTTTGGACCCAAACCTGGAAGGGCAGCTACAGCCGTGGTCCCATCCTCCTGGGTGTCCATGTTGATTCTGAGCATTCCAGAGGGAAGAGGGGCCTGTCTTCCGAGCCCCCGGGATAAACCCCTGTGGCGCAGGGCAGCTCCGCGTGCACTTGGAAATGCTGACCTGTGCATCTGCCGAGACTGGCAGTTTTTAAGAGTTTTTTGGAAATGTTTTGATACTTTTGATACAATTTGCTAATAACCGTTTTGTAGACTGCCTGTTGGGGTTTCCATCTCCCGCCCCCAACCCCTTGAGTTTGTGCCAGACAACAAAAGGCCGTGGCCAGCCTCGGTGCTCTGATACAACTTCTGGATTTTGTCAGGTGGCCCGTGAGTCTGACCGTCTGGGGTTCCCACGTGAGCACAAGAGGCAGGGACTTGCCAAGAGGGCATTTTAACTGTCTTAGGATGTTCTGCGTTTCTTCCGAAGCTCCTACCTCAGTGGCACACGGGGAGTTGAAGGGAGAGTCGAGACTGACCTGGATGACCTTCGTCATGGGTCATTTCTGGAGCCAGGCTGAGGCCAGGTTCTCAGCTATTCCCTTCACGCCATCTTTTAAGGGAAGCCGAGCCTTTCTGAAACACGCAAAGGCCACGATGGCAAATCATCCTCGCGCTTCATAGGACTTTGTAGATACATCATCCTTGGCTCCTAGAGGTTGCTAAACCCCTGGAGGGTGGTTTTTCCATGGACGGAATTTGTGACTTGGGAGGGTGATTTGGGGTCTCAAGAAATTGTCCACTGGTTGTCTTACGTTTAAAAAAGTTGAAGCATGGGAGGCGGCTGTGGCTCAATCAGTGGGGCTCCCGTTTGCCATGTGGGGGGCCCCGGGTTTGGTTCCCGGGGCCTCCTGGTGGGGGCAGGCCCGCCCGCGCGGCGTGGTTGGCTGGCCCAGCGAGCGCGAGCAGCAGGGGGGGGGGGATGAATGAATAAATAAATTAAAATCTTAAAAAGAAAAAAAAAAAAAAAAGTTGAAGCAAGGCAGGATTTGCTGTGGTAGAGGGGCAGAGGGAATTAAACCCTTCCACGTCAGTTTTCTCTGAGAAAAAGGAACTCTGCTTTTTGAAAATTACTTGAAGCCATCTTTATGGGTTTGCTCGCAATGGAAGAGTGATTTTGTCCATTTGATTGAGTGAGACGAATCATCAACCACCAGCCTCCTTTCAAAATTAGTAAGATTTGTGATGATTAAGTAATTCCTGGGGGTTGTTCTGGTTACGAACGTTAACTGAAATCTGTAATCGTGTTGCGTGTGTGTGTTTTAATTTGTTCCTTTTATATTTGTTGTTTTATGACATTCAAAACTTTTCTGTATCTTGCCTCTTTTTAATTAATTTTCGGCACATGGCTTTTTTTCCCCTCATTTTTAATTCCTTACAGAGTATTCAATTCTTGAAATACATTAAAATAATTTGCCTGCTAGGGTATGGTTTATTTTATAATTACATTCCTAGTCTTGTATGATTATTGTAATGATCTTTTAGTCCTATTTTCTCTGCCTGTATGAAAAAGAAACCCTTGCATGTTGAGCCCAAATATAATTTGGAAATTAACCAGACTGCCTCTTAGTGTTGTGGGAGGGGCATTTCCATTCTGCTTTCACTGTGCTTCTAATTACTGTGTTTTGCCAGGAATTTTATTCAGATCCTCGCTTACAGCACTAATTCCCCATGACCCGAAATGAAACTGCTTAAACTTATGTCAATTGAGGCAATTTGATTAGAATAGAAAATAGAAACCAGGGGAAACGTGGCTTATGACAAGCAATTTATTATCTTTTTCAGAAAGACGTGGTGACATTTTCCTTAGGGCCTAACAGGAGGGCGACCCCCCGCCTGCCTTGCTGGGGTTTTTCAAAGGCCACCGGCAGGTGCGTCCAGTCAGAGCTGGGCACCCCTCTCCCCTGCACCTTCAGCAGGTACGCGTGGGGGCTGGAGGGAGGTTCCTGCCCCGCTCATCACATCTGGAAGTTTGATTAGCCTTCACCTCGGAGAGGATGCACTGCCCCAAGCAGGATGCTGGCTGCCAGGTGCTAAATTCTCCGCCTCATTATTTCATTTAAGCCGCAGAAGTATCTGAGGTTAGAAATGACCCTCTCTCCGTTTTCCAGACAAAACTCCAAAGCTCGAGTTAATTGCCTTACCCAAGGTCACAGGGCTGGAGGTGCTTTCTTGGTTTGGGTTCTCTTGAAAGGAGAACCTTAGACAAGGCCTGGGGTGCTGAGAAGTTATTTGGGAGGTGGTCCCAGGAAGCTGGGATGAGACAAGGAAAGGGCCAAAGCTAAGAAGGTACCTTGATGACCCCTTGCTGAGTAAGAAACCACCCCCAAGACTGGCTTAAAGCAGCAATCGTTTCTTTTGCTGATGTATTCGAGTGTTGGTGGGCAGTTTCCCCCGTGGGTCTCACGGTCACATCCAGCAATGGATGGTGCTGGAAATGTCTGAAGGCTCATCGCAAGTCTGCGGCCGCAGCAGGGACACCTAGAAGGCTGGCGCTCCTCTCTTCCTCCTGCGCTCTCTCTGGTCTCTGCACGTGGCAGCCAGAGGCTCCCGGAGCGCGTGTCCCAAGTGTAAAGAGCAGAAGCCGCTTGGCCTTTCCTAACCCAGCCTCGGCAGCCAGGCAGCGTCCTTTGCTGCCTTCTCTTCACTGAGGCAGTCCCGGGCTTGCCAGGTTCAGAGGGCGGGGGCACAGATGACCTCGATGGGAGGCTTGTCCCAGAACCTGGCAGAAGGTGCTGAGGCTGCTGCTGTGGGCGGCAGGGGCTGCATTCGGTGCGTGGCAGGCGCGGGCCCTGGCGCTCTGCCCCGCGTGGAGGCCTGCGCCCAGAGGGTGACCCCGCTCCGCTCCTGCGTGCCCCGCACCAGCTCCCAGACCCGAAAGCCGCGTGCGGGTGGCCTGAGCCTGAGCTGCCGCGGGGGCTCGAGTCGGGGGAGGGCTGAGGGCCGAGGGCTGAGGGCCGGCGGGACCCACGGGCCGCTGCTCAGCGGAGTCCGAGTTTCCTGGGGCTGCCGAGGAAATGCTTATTCCCTCACCGTCCTGGAGGCCAGAAGTCGGAAATCCCGGTGCTGGCAGGGTGGCGCCCCCCGACGGCTCAGCGGAGAGGCTCATTCCTGGCCGCCTCCAGCTTCTGGCGTGGCCTGCGTTCCTTGGCTTGCAGACGCACCACTCTCCCGGTCCCCATCTCGTGGCCTTCTCCGCTTTGTGCCTCCTCTTCTTACAAGGCTGGCTAGCACTGATTAGGGCCCACCTAAACCTGTGTGGCCTCCCCTTAACTCGGCTATTTCTGCAAAGACCCTATTTGCAAATAAGGCCACATTGACAGGAACCGGGGGTGAAGACAATTCAACCCCTCAGCGTGGTGGAGCTGGGTCTTACTCCAGGGAGGAACTCCAACAGGGCCACGTCTAAAGTCACTACGTGGGGTTAAAGTATCGTGGCCCCAGCAGGCTCCTCCAGGAGGGAGCTAAGGGCTAGCCAGGGGGGCCGTTAGCTGTCCCTCCACCCTTAGCACAGGCTGCTCCTGCCTAACGCATTAGAAGCAGAGAGGCGGTGGGACACAGGACAGGTCCATTTTCACGGGGCTGGGGGGGAGGGCAGGGTGGGGGCTCAGGTCCTCTGCGGGGTCCCCCATGCTCAGTATCATTGTCGCACGTTGGCTGAGGCCAAGTCTATCATCTCATCTACCAGCCACACCCTTAAAAGACCACGTAATACCTCATTTCTCCGTGGACATGACGACTCTGAACGTGTTTGTTCATGGGACGCATGTTTATTGAGCATCCACCATCCTCCAGGCAGGCACTGTTCTAGATACAGGGCATATGGCAGTGAGCAAGGCAGCAGGATGCCTGCCCTCAGGGAGCTTGTATTCTAAAGGGGGAGAAGCAGACCAACACAGAAGGTTGGGTAGGCATAAGTGATGAGAAGCCAAAGAAAGGTAAGAGGACAGAGTGCAGGCGGGAGATGCAGCCAGCTTTCCCCTAAAGCAGAGCCTGATAGCAAGGCTTTAGAGAAGCAGTTCCTTTGGGAATGAGACCCCAGGTGGCAGGAGCAGTGAAAGAGGGGAGAAGGGAAATCTCATGCAAGAACATGTTACTGTGAAGTGGCTGTGGCTCAAGCAATTGAGCTCCCACCTACCACTTGGGAGGTCCCTGGTTTGGGTCCCGGTGCCTCCTAAAGGAGACCGCGAGCTAGCACGGCGGGGGAGGTGTGAGCTGATGCAACAAGATAACAAGAGACACAACAAAGCAGGGAGTGGAGGTGGTTCAAGTGATTAGGCACCTCCCTCCCACATTGGAGGTCCCGGGTTCAGTTCCTTGTGCCTCCTAAAGAAATAAGGAAGACTAACAAACACAGCAAGTGCAAACAATGAGGGGGTAGGGAGAAATATTTAAATAAATAAAACTGTACTATTTAAAAAAAAAAAAAAAACTGTTACCCACCTGGCTGCTGCCCTGGGTACCGGGCTGCACTGACCACTGGGACCTTCCAAGAAGACTTAGGCAAGCATCTCTGAACCAGTCACGCAGGAGAAAGGGGGAAGCCTTTCTCAGTTCCTGCCCCCCACCACATGCTGAGGGTGGAGTTAACATCCTCCAACCTCCAGGTTTCAATCAGTGAGTGCCAGGTGGTTCCTGCAGACTCGAAGAAGCCAATGCAGGACTCAAGGTGTCATGGAAGATGCTGTGGGGGTGTCTGGACAGAAGTGATCCCGCATCAGTGGGTGGAGTAAAAGGGGGCCAGGAATTAAGGGGTGCACAGGAGGTGTCTGATACGGAGGTGTGGGCTTGGGAGGTTTCCCTGAGGAGAGGACACATGAGCAGAGGAGGCTTGAAAGAAAGGGGGGGCGTGTGTACTTCCAGGTGATCCATGTGATAGAGGCAAGAGGGAACAATAGGTGTAAAAGGCTCTGCATGATGAAGACAACATGGGAAAACTACAGAGTAATAGCTCTTAGAAATATAAAAGCAAAAACCCTCAAATCAAAAAAAAAAATTAGCAAACTGAATCCAGCAACATATAAAAAGGATTACATATACCATGGCCAAGTGGGATTTATCCCAGAAATGCAAGGTTAGTTTAGCATCTGAATATCAATCAGTGTAATATACCATATTAAGGGAAAAAACACGTGACAAAACTCAACACTGCTTTGTTATAAAAACACTCAACAGGGAGGCGGCTGTGGCTCAATCAGTGGGGCTCCCGTTTGCCATATGGGAGGCCCCGGGTTCGGTTCCCGGGGCTTCCTGGTGGGGGCGGGCCCGCCCGTGCGGCGTGGTTGGCTGACCCGGCGGGCGCGGGCAGCGAGGGGGAGATGAATGAATAAATAAATAAAATCTTTAAAAAAAAAAAAAAACACTCAACAAACTAGGAACAGGAGCTGTGACAGTTTGAGGCTTTTCGTGGATCCCAGCGCTAAGCCATTCCTGGGGCTGTGGGGCCCTTTGACTGGACTGAATCCAGCTGGGGGGCTTTGACTGGGTTGCTTCAGGGAGGCGTGACCCAGGGTGGGTCTTGGTCCTCTTGCTGGAGTCCTTTATAAACGGAGGACTGAGAGCAGAGACACACAGAGAAAGAGCTGCAGAGAGGGAGGGCAGGACCCCGGGAGCTCAGAGAGGAACCTCGGGGGAGGAAGCCGCGGACGGAACAGCCAGACGGGACCCAGGA
Organism: Tolypeutes matacus; assembly: GCA_026826555.1. Lineage (NCBI taxonomy): Eukaryota > Metazoa > Chordata > Mammalia > Cingulata > Chlamyphoridae > Tolypeutes > Tolypeutes matacus. Next base: position 3,725,191 of record JAKSZT010010873.1, on the reverse strand, counting down.
GAGGAGCAGAGGCCTCCGTGTGCCTTGCCACGTGAGAGGGGGCTCCAGGAGCACAGCAGCCGACCTTTGGTGAGGCAGCATCTCTGATGATGTCTTGATTTGCACATTTTCACAGCCTCGGAACTGAAAGCTTTTAACCTAATAAATTGCCATTATAAAAACCAACTCATTTCTGATATATTGCTCCCAGCAGCTGTTAGCAAACTAAAATAGAAGCAAAGGTCCTCAATCTGATAAAGAGCATCTACAATAAAACCCACAGAAAATATTACACCTAATGGTGAGAGACTGAATGCTTTTCCCCCAAGATCAGGGAAAAAACAAGGCTGTCCACTCTCACCACTTCTATTCAGTATTGTATTGGAGGTTCCAGCCATGGCTCTTAGGCAAGAAAATGGCATAAAAGGCATTCGGATTGGAAAGGAAGAAGTAAAACCATGTCTATTTGTAGATGACACGATTTTGTATGTAGAAAATCTAAGGAATCTGCCAAGAAAATATTAGAACTGATAAATGAGTTCATCAAAGTTTCAGGCTATAAGCTCAGTGTACAAAATTCAATAGTATTTTCATGCATGTACAAAAATCCAAAAAAGAAATTAGGGAAGCAATTCCATTTATAATATTTTTAAAAATGAAATACTTAGGAATAAATTTAACAACATAAGTGCAAAACCTGTACTCTGAAACTATAAAACATTGTTAAATTAAAAGAGACCTAAATAAAAGGAAAGGAATCCCACATTCAGCCTGAAGACTTAATATTGTCAGGATGGCAATACATCCCAATTGATCTACAGATTCAATATAATTCCTGTCAAAATCCCAGCTGGCTTCTTTGCAGAAACTGACAAACTAATCCTAAAATTCATATGGAAATTCAAGGATCCCAGAATAGCCAAAACAATCTTGAAAGAGAAGAACTAAAGGTAGATGACCCACACTTCTCAATTTCAATACTTACTACAAAGCTACAGTAGTCTGCAAGGTATTTGTATAAGGAAATGCATATCGATGAATAGAATAGAATTGAGAGTCCAGAAATAAGACCTCACATTTATGATCAATTGATTTTCAACAAGGGTGCCAAGACAATTCAATGGGGAAAGAACCGTGTTTTCAACAATGGTGATAGGACACCTGAGTAGCAACAAGCCAAAGAATAAAATTAAATCCCTTACTCTATATATAAACATTAAATCTAGGGAAGCGGATGTGGCTCAAGCGATTGAGCTCCTGCCTATCACATGGGAGGTCTGTGGTTTGGTTCCCGGTGCCTCCCGGAGAAGACAGCGAGCTGATGCGACAGGCAGGCACAGCAAGCTGACACAACAAGATGATGCAACAAGAGACACAA
>JAKSZT010010873.1:3681198-3718350 GCA_026826555.1 Tolypeutes matacus | reverse complement strand
CGTGGTGATGGTTGCCCACCATCTGTGAACGTACTAAAAACCACTGAATTGCAGACTTTAAAAGGGTGAAAGTTTTTATATACAAGTTTTATCTCAGTAAAGCTGTTATAAAAAATAAATAATCTTGGCTACCAGAGGGTAGGCCCATCCATTTCCTTTTTCTCATAATATGAAAGATAATCCAGGGAAGCGGCTGTGGCTCAAGCACTTGAGCTCCTGTTTACCATATGGAGGACCTGAGTTCGATCCCTGGGACCTCCTGGTTGAAAAAAGAAAAAGAAAAACAGCGTCCCAGACTGGCGCAGAGAGGCACAAGGCCCCGGCAGGGTGAAGCAGCACTCCAAAAAGACGATGACGCAACCAGACAGAAAGAAAAAAAGACATTTTTTGCCTTTGGGAAACGGATGTGGGTCAAGCAACTGGGCTCCCGTCTACCATATGGGAGGTCCAGGGTTAGATTCCCGGGGCCTCCTGGTGAAAGGCGAGCTGGCCCACGCGGCGAGCTGGCCCGCGCAGAGAGCTGGCGCAGCAAGATGACACAACAAAAAGAGACACAGAGGAGAGACCATGAGAGACGCAGCAGACCAGGGAGCTGAGGTGACACAAGAGACTGAGCGCCTCCCTCCCACTCCGGAAGGTCCCAGGATCGGTTCCTGGATCGGTTCCCAGTGCCGCCTAAAGAGAAGACAAGCAGACACAGAAGAACACACAGAGAGCAGACAGCGAGTGCAAAACAATGAGGAGGGTGGGGGGAGTAAATAAATAAAAATAAATCTTAAAAAAAAAAAGATAATCCAAATATTCTAAAATGGATGGGGTGATAAGTGCACAACTCCATTGACAGTACACTTGGGATGGATTAGATGTTTTGTGTGACTAAAAATTTAATTAATTTTTTAAGGAAAGCTAATGGGGGTCTCCTGGTAGCTGAGGTTCTGTGCGAACAGCAGTTTGCTTTCCTGTGATCAAGCCCACAGCGTTGCCATCCCCAGTGGTAGAAAAGTACCTTAACACTCTGATTTGCTTTGCCGCCACCAGTAAATCTGAAGTGGTTTTAGAGAAGTAACATTTATTGGTGGATTTTTTGGGTATTATCATTAATTTTTTTTTTTTTTAAGATTTTATTTATTTATTCATTTATCCCCCCCTTACTGCTTGTGCTCGCTGGGTCAGCTAACCACGCCGTGCGGGTGGGCTTGCCTTCACCAGGAGGCCCCGGGAACCGAACCCGGGGCCCCCCATATGGTAAACGGGAGCCCTACTGATTGAGCCACAACCGCTTCCCTTCATTAATTTTTTTACTAACATGCTTTCAATACAGAAAATTTGGAAAATCCAGAAAAGGACAAAATAGAAAATTATCAACCATGCCAAATCCCAGGAAGCAAAGGTAATTACATTCTTCTATATGCCTTTCCAATGTTGCATAAGTACATTTTTACTTTTTGCCCTTTGATTTTGCAATGATAATAATGTTAATTTATTTGGTCTGTACAAATCGGCAAGCAGGGTACTAAATAGTTTACATGCAGTCACCTCTCACGATTACCCTCTGAGGCAGAAAGGCTTACACCCATATTACAGATGAATTCCTGGCCCTAGGCCACACAGCAAGCCAAGATATAAGCCTAACTTTGCCTAATTCCAAAGCCAGTGCCTCAATCTGGTGACCTTTCACCCACGTCAATAAATATTTTTCTACAATATAATTTTAAATGGTTTTACAGGCTCCCATTATATGGACATACAACAATTTACACAACTATTCCCCTATTTGGGACTTTAAAAGTTCTACAATGATTACCTGTGTGTGCATATAGATTTTTTAAGTTCCTGGAACTCGAATGACAAGGCTGGAGGGTGAGGTGGGTAGGTGGTTTTTGCTCATCTAGCATCCACCTCCCTCTCTTCTGGAGGTAGAACCCACACATTTGCTGTCGGAATAGCTCTTCCCCCACTCAAGTCCACGTGGCCCAGGTGAGCTCAGAGCTCACCTGTGTGGACCCAAGGCCAGTCAATCAAAGCATCCAGTCCTCCCAGCAGGAGTGATTACTATGGGAATGGAGATATGAACCCAGGTCAGCCCAAAAGAGCCTTTGTTCTGGGTATTTTGTAGGTACAGTTGGTGAACAGAAATGTCATTTCCTCTTGGGATGCTAAGAAAAAGTTGCAATCTGGGAAATTCTAGCATCTATCTTATCACCATGAGAGAATAGCCAGCCTAAAAGTGGAGCCAACCCAGAAGAAAGCAAGGACAGGAGATCGAGAAAGGAACATGGAGTCCTAAAGCATCATCTGAACCCCTAGATACAGCCATGCCTGAAACCCTAGACTTTGCAGCTCCAACAGACTATATATTTTTTTCTGAAGCTAGTTGGAGATGAGTTTCTGTCACTTGCAACTGAAACAGTCCAGTCTCGTCTATTCCATTTATACACTTTTTGAAACTTATTGTCCAACTCCTCAGGGAAAGGTTATGACAAATCCTATTTTCACCAGGGCACCTGTTTCCCCACAGCTGAGGCAAATGTTGAGTCCTGTGTCCCTATCATAGGTATCCCACCAGATTTCCACAAAGGACCCTCTATCTTAGAATCTTCAGTCTTAGAATCAGACACAAGTGCAAGAAATCATGTGTTAACCTGAAATGTAGAGAAGACCTGATGCATAAAGGTATTCATTAATATTCATGAGTGAGAATTAGAAACAATGTATATACATGCACACAAAAATGTACAGGACAGAATACTGTACAATCACTTAAAATAATGTTTATGAGTAGCTTTTCTTTTTAGTAAAATGGAAAAACACTTGCACTAATGTTATGGGGAAAGCTGGAATGAAATATCACATATTCACTAATAATTATAACACTCTCATTTACTGAGCAGTGACTAAGTGCCAGGCACTGTCTTAGATGGTTTTTAGGCATTGTTGAACTAGATGAAACTCTTACCACTATGTTAGAAATGCCAGGAAAACAGACCTGGAGGTTATACACTGAAAAGCCAACTGTGGTTGTCTTTGGAAAGAGATGATTTTTTTTTCCTTCTTTCTACTTTGCTTTACCTTCTTTACCACATTGAGCTTGTATTGCTTTTTATAAATTTCGAAGAGTTAGAAACAAACTGGACTTTTAAAAGTGGAAGGGGGGCTCAGCCCCCTCCCTGTCTCTGACCCTTTAGCCCAGGGATTCTTACATTTTTTGTTCCACGGACCCCTTTCTTTGCCAGTCAGGTGAAAACCATGGACCTCTTCTCAGAATGAGCGGCAGATGATTTTATGACATTCAACACTGGAGGGCAGAGAAAATAAAGGTAATGATTTTTTTTCAATTCAAGCCCATGGACCCCCTGAAATCTTTCCATGGACCCCTTGGGGGTCTGTGGACCTCTAGTTAAGAACCCCTGCTTTAGCGCATTGGTTTGAGATTGTGGTTCTAATGGAGGCATTGACGGTGGGTGGCAGGTGCCCGTCTCCCTGTCCTGGGAGGCTGTCATCCCCAGAATCTGCCCATGCCGTTAAACCCAAAGTTATTGTATAACTAATGTACCAATAGTGTTAACAGCAGCGACATTATCTTATATGCAAATCAGTTTTATTTAATCATAGAAGCACAGCATAGTAATTACCTATCAAATGGTAATTACACTTTTATTATTTTTTTTTAATTTCCATTAAAAGAAAACATCTTAAATTGGAAAGAAACAGTCCATGTCACAAGCCAGTTAGTCCATAAATGTTTATCTGTTTGGCGGTCCCAGGACGATCTTCGTAGCATCCAGCACTTACTAAGAACTTAGCATGTTCCAGGCTCCGGGCAAAGCACTTTGCATTCACCATCGGACTATGTGCTGGAAGGGCTTCACGGATGAAGAAACAGAGACCCGGAAGAATGGATATCACATCGCTGTCGAGGGGACACCCGGTTCAGCAGCCTGAGGTCCTCACCACCACATTGTGTTGCGGGCAGAGGGGTGGACCAGTGCTGATGGGAATCCGGACGGCACCTGCAGACCGGCGCTCTCACGTGCGCCTGAGACCCCCATCTAGTTAAATGCCTCCTCCTGCGCTGTCCCATCTTCCCAGTTCCACAAATCAGAAATTTGGGGTTGGGATACCATTTTTGCTGTCTCTCATCTTTCACATCAGTTGACAGATGCCATCACACAAACATCTTTCTGTTCTCTCCCCTCTTACCCAGCTCCTCTGCAGCATCCTATTTCACAAAGGCTTTACTGGGAAGCCCCTGGATTTTTTCTACTTTCAGGCAGTGGCTGTGTATTCAGGAGTTCAATGAGGTCTCAGCCTGGGATTTGGTTACAGGCTTTTAACTTTGGCCACAGTTCCTCCCCTCTCTTCCTCCTCTTCTAATCTCATCTCCTTCCCACCCTAAGCCTACTGATTTACATGTCAATGCCAGAGAGTTCTTTCTAAAATGGAAATCTGCTCACCATTCCCATTCCCAAATCCTCCGATGACAGGAAAATAGCTTCCCTTCCTGCGATGGCATGATCTGGCCTCTGCCTCGTTCCCCAATCTCACCTCCCACCTTGTTCTCTGCGTGCCAGATAAAGAAAACTGATCTCAGACACAGAAATAAGGCAAAAAGAGTACGGTGTGCCCTTTGGCTGTCTTACTAGACTCACAGAGCTTGTCCCCAAGCCCACCCACAGTTGGGGATTCTCAAACTTGGGCGTGCATCAGGGTTTCTGATCCTGTAGGCCTTGGGTAGAGTCCCTGCATTCACAGGTCTGGCAGATTCTGGGGGCTGAAGCCTCTGGTCCAAGGACCACACTTTCTGAACCACTGCTCTAGGGCAAGGATCAGGAAGCTTTTCCTGGGAAGGGCCAGATAGTAAAGATTTTAAACTCTGTGGGCTGAACTCAACTTTGCCATTGCAGCATGAAAGCAGGGATTGACTCTGTGTAAACAAATGGGCCTGCCTCTATTCTAATAAAACTTTACTTAAAAATTCAGGCAGGCAGGCCCCCCACTGGAAGGAGCCAGTTTGCTGCTCCAGGGAAAAGTAATTCTGTTTGACTTAGTATTTAGTAGTAGGGTCTAGACTTTGGAAAGTCAGTTAGAAACTTGTAGAGCATTGGTATGTTACAAATGACTTTTGGCCTGTAGAGATGAAAATGATTTACACCTGGAAGGAAAGATAACCCCAAATGTTGCAATTTTATTGCCTTGTAGGGCATTCACCTTTTGGTCTTAAGCTTCACAATTTTATTCCAGCATTCTTTCTCTCATTAACTCTGTGTACTTCAGTCTCTTGTGTCGTCCTTTGAACTGACTTTACCTCCCTGCTGGTTCCCTGGTTAGTGAGTTCAGTGAATCTTTGACATGTGCTCACTCTGCTGTCTACTTGCATGAGAGCAAAGTGTTTTTCACTCTGAAAAGTACACTTGCACAACAATACCCTGAGAATGTTTATGACATTCATTTGGTTGCAAGTGACAAAACTCCAAAGTTTAAAAGGGGGATGGCAGTAATTGTCCCAGACCATGTGGAAGTCTGAGTTGTCATCAGGAGCCCCCCACCCCCATCTTTTGCCTCTGCTGACGTCTGCCTGGCTTCATGCTAAAACTGACACCCCATGGCAATGAGATGCCACCAGAAGCCTCCAGCGTTCCATGTGTGGTCCATCGTAAGTGGCCCTTTCTCCATGGCCCTGGTATACCCAGCGGAGGAGTCCGGGTGACCTGACCTGGTTCATGTGCTCTCCATGAAGTAATCATCGAGACCGGCTGACCAGGATCAGCCTCTGATTAGCCAGGTCTGGGGGGAAGAGAAGGGGGACAGCCCCACCCAAAGGATCAAGATTATTCTGGAATGAGGGTGGGGTGCAGGGCAAACCAGCGTATTTCTTCCACTTCTACAGTCTGTCACTATTATGATTTCTACAGCAACAACAACAGCAAGTGATAATAATAAGGACAGTAACCAAAATGTCTTGTTTTCAGAGCTCCTGCTAAGGACCCAGCTTAGCGCCTAAACGCTTGACGGGTGTGATACGCTTCCCGTTTCAAGCCCTCCCCGTGACATGGACCAGCATTAGCTCCATTCCACAGAGGAGGACACTGAGGCTCAGAAAAGCTCGTGCCTGGCCTGGTTCATGCAGCACACAAGTGCTGGGATCCAGAGCTGGGATCGTGTGCCGAGTCCATCTGAATCAAAAGCTGGTGCTCCTTCCAATAATGCCTGTGCTGGGACTTGCAGGACAAATTAGTAGGAATCTGCCTGGCTGTCCTGGAGAGATCAGGGAAGGGTGTTTTAGACAGAGGGAAGAGCACAGCTAAGCTATGAGCCACAAGAGATCATGTTGTATTTTCAGCTGGAGAGTGCAGTGGGGGCATTCAGTGCCCAGGCCCCGATCCGATCCAGAGATGTGGTTGAATTACTCTTTTTTTTTTTTTTTTTTTAAGATTTATTTATTTACTTTATCCATTTTAAACCCCCCCTTCCCCATTTGCTGTTTTGTGTCCATTCGCTGGGCAATTCTCTGTGTCTGTTTCCTGCCATCTCTTCTCATCCTCCTCCTCCAGTCTTCACCAGGATTCGATCCTGGAGACCTCCGATGGAGGAGAGAGGTGTCCTGCCACCTGCACCACCTCGGTTCCTGGTTTTCAGAGCTTTCAGAGCATCTCGTCTTGTCTCTCCCCTGTTACGTCATCATCCTGCTGCACGGCTCCTGGGGCCCGACAGCTCAGCGGCACACAGAGCCTGGCAGCCCATGCGCCTTCTATATATATATTTTTTATTTTTACTGGGAGGTCCCGGGGATCGAACCCAGGTCCCTCCATATGGCAGACGGACGCCCAGCCATTCGAGCCACATCCGCCCCCTGCTGAATTACTCTTGGAGCAGGCCCGGGCCTCAGTATTTTAAAGATAGAAATAAAAACAAAAACTTCTCAGGTGGTTTTTATGTGCAGCCAGATTGAAAACTTTTCCACTGACATCATGGGAGAGGACAGATTTTGGAGTCAGAGGAGCCCATTGTCCTTGTCCTTGTTATTAAAGGGGAGGGGGCAAACTCCCACGCTCTGCCACCGTCACGGCCTCTCTGGCACCAGGCCTCCCGGGGCTGTCACGGTGAAGGGTGGGGGAAGAACTCCAGGGCCCAGGCACACACCGTGGCGGAAGGCAGAGCCCTCCTTGTGGGCACACAGGAAATATCCTTGAGACTCCAGGGAGTGTTTTAGGAGGCTTCTCAGAGAGTGCAGTGAAATGTGATTTACTTGGAGGCAGTAGGGGCAGGGCTCCTGTGCAGAGAGAGCTGGATTCAGACCCTGGCCTGACACCTCCTAGGTCTGTGACCTTGGGTAAGCGACTTCAGAGTTTTCTTATCTGGAAAATGGGACTAACAGTAGCTGCTCCTACTTCCGAGCGTTGTGGTGAGTAGACGTGGGATGACAGGCAGAAGACGTTAGCCCACCGCCCGACCCACCCTCACGAGCAGCCCATCCTCACTATTTGTGGGTGCTGTGTTTGTGAATTCTCCTCCTTGCTAAAATTTATTTGTAACCCCAAAACCAGTCCTCGCGGAGCGACGCCCTGCCTTGTTGTTTCAGCTCCGGTGCTATCAACGAGCAACCTTTCCGCGGGGTCCTGAATGCCATGTCTTTCACAGCTTTGTGCTTTTATTTAAAATGCCCCTCTTTAAAAAAATAAATAAATAAATAAAAATAAAATGGGAAGCGGCTGTGGCTCAATCAGTTGGGCTCCCGTTTACCATATGGGAGGCCCCAGGTTCGGTTCCCGGGGCCTCCTGGTGAAGGCAGGCCCACCCTCACGGCGTGGTTAGCTGACCCAGTGAGCACAAGCAGTAAGGGGGGGATAAATGAATAAATAAATAAAATCTTTAAAAATAATAATAATAAAATAAAATAAAATAAAATAAAATGCCCCCAAGCCTAGCGCTGAAGCACCTTCTAGCGTTTCTAAGTGAGCAACACTGCTGTGCCTGACGGGAAAAAATACGCGTCAGGTGCGCTTCGCTCAGCTGCCAGTTTACAAGCTGTTGTCCGTGAGTTCATGAATCAACAGCACATAGTAAAGAACGCGATTTAAATAGGAACACACAAAATAAGGTCACGGAACCGCACCTGCACTTCCCCTGGGAGCTCAGTGTTCACAGCAACTTCCCCGAACCCAGCTGACGCGGATCCCGAGGACTGGCTGCTCTCGACGGACGCTCGGGTGTAACCGAGAGTATTAGTGTCCCTGTTATGGTGACCTAATTTCCACCCCCAGGATGACGGGGCCCAGGGAGACCTCGGTGCAGCTAACAGGGCTGTTCACTTCGTTTGCGTTGCCTTTTTTTTTTTTTTTTTTTTTACTTATTTATTTTTATTTTTTTTACCAGGAGGTCCCAGGAATTGAACCCGGGTCCCTCCATATGGGAGACAGACACCCAACCATTTGAGCCACATCCGTCCCCATGTTCACTTCGTGTCTTTACAAAGTCTTCTTCAAGGAAAGAGGCTAATCTTTCACTTCCACTTTAGCTCTTTTGAAAAAATAATCCATAAAAATTCAGGTAAACGAAGAGTTGGCGATCACTATTGGCCACCAGATGCATTTAATTACTTAATGTTTATTGTGATGGTTTGACGTTGCATGGACCCCAGAAAAGTATGTTCTTAAAGTTAATCCATTCCTGAGAGTGTAGACCCATGTAAGGAGGATCTTTTGGTGAGTGGGATTTTTTTTTTTTTTTTTTAAAGATTTTATTTATTTATTCATTTATCCCCCCCTTGCTGCTTGTGCTCGCCGGGTCAGCCAACCACGCCGTGCGGGCGGGCTTGCCTTCACCAGGAGGCCCCGGGAACCGAACCCGGGGCCTCCCATATGGTAAACGGGAGCCCCACTGATTGAGCCACAGCCGCTTCCCGTTGAGTGGGATTTTAAGTTAAGACGTGCCCCTTCTCATTCAGGGTGGGTCGTAGTCCTCTTACTGGAGTCCTTTATAAGAATGAAATTCAGACACAGAGAGAGAGGAAGCCACAGAAACCAGAAGCTGGAAGCAGAAGAACCTGGAAGAGAAGGGAGAGCCTGGCAGGAGCCACTGTGTGCCTAGCCATATGACAGAGGAGTCCAGGATTGCCGGCAGCCGTCTTCAGGAAGAAGGCATCATCTTAATGACGCCTTGATTTGGACATTTTCATGGCCTCAGAACTGTAAGCTTGTAAGCTAATAAATTCCCGCTGTGAAAGCCAACCCATTTCTGCTATGTTGCTTTCTGCAGCCTAGCAAAGTAGAACATTTATGAAGCCCAGGAATATGTCTGAATCTGATCACGGAGTTTCTTGTAGCTCACTGTAAGGATTTCGGCTTCTCCTCACAGTGATGGGAGCCTGTGGAAGCTTCTGAGTAGAGGAGGGGCAGGATGAGACTTAAGTTTTAACAGGATCTCCCTGGCTGCTGCTTTGAGAAAAGAATGAGACAAGGGTGGAAACAGAGAGACCACTATTAGGATATTGCAATAATCTAGGCACAGTGTGGGGTGCTAATTTTTTGTGTCTCTAACTAGCTGGGTAATCTCGACAGGTTGAGAACACCTAGTTTGTTATGGGTTGGGAGAAAGAGAATCTCTATTTAGGAAAAAATGTGAAGGTGAGTTTTGAAGACTTGAAGCTGTTTGTCTCCTTACCCAGAAACTCTAGCTACCATTCAAATGTTCTTTGGGGCCCCAGCTCTTCATTAATTCATCAAACATTAATTAAGCCCTCATCAGGTGTCAGGGATTATCTGTGTGTTGAGGATACAATGGAAAGCAAGATGTATACGATCCCCACCTCCCTGGAACAAAATCGTGATTGTTGGAGCTTCATTGGAAAACCTTGTGGCTTTGACTCAACAGCATGTGCCTGGACCAAACAATCATTTAATCTCTTGCTCAATTTCATAAGCATTAAATGACCTCTTTTATGAGAAGTCACAGTTGCTGGGAAACCCTTGGGTGATCCCTTAGCTAAAATGTACTCACAGTCCACCAAATCATTGCTTATTTAATTACTTAATAATAATAAATTAAAAAGCCAGGCAAGATAAGAAATAAGCTCTTCATGGCAGTATACTCAATGATGGTGACTCTACAATTCTGGCAATATAAGCGATGAGCTAAGGGCACCTTGTGTGTGTATGGATATGCATTCTGTGTATATCTGTATATACTTACATATACATATGTGTACATGATGTATCTATAGTCTGTCTGTTTAACTTACCCTGACATCTCCACCATCTAGATTAATGCTTGCATACGGTAGGAACTCAACAAGCTTTGGTCAAATGAATAAGTAAATGAGTAAATTGATGCCTGTTTCAGCAAAGTGTCTAGCATACAGCTCTCAATCAGTGGTAGACATTAGGCTATGGCCTGGCCCCTGCGCATTTCTCTAAGACCATCTCCGGCCACCACACCCCACCTCCCTCCCCGCTTAACTCGAGGGCCAGTCCAGCCCAGTGCCTTAGCTGTCCTGAGTGAACTGCTCTAGTTTCCCCTGGACTACGCTCTTGGTCCTCTGCCTCCCCACGCCCACCTTGTAGGATGAGTTGGTATCGGCTTCTTGGGGTGCCTCTGCCACCCCTTCTTTGCACTTCTCATTTTACACCACGGCTGACATACGCCATCTCCACTAATCCTGAAAATGACCGTGTGCAGACGATGCTTTACCCCACATTACAGGTGAAGAAACCAAGGCTTCGAGGCGGGTACTTGCTCGAGGCTTCCTTGCTGCCAGGCAGGGGTACTGGGAACTGAGCTCAGACTCCAGTGTCCACTCTGGAGATTGCGATCACACTCAGGTTAAAAACAGCCTTAGGGGGACAGCGCGAACAATAGTAGCGCTTGGGTTGTGGATTAGTCTTTTTCTTCTAAATTTCATAACTTTATTTTAATAATCAATCTTGCCTTTGAGTAGAAAAAGATACTCTTTCAGGGGAAAGAAGATTGAAACAATGCTTTTTTCCCTACCTATCTTCTGGCAGAAAAGAAAGACCTATACTAGATGAAAATCGATGAAAACTAAATAATTCTGGAATGAATGGAAAAGAGAAGATGTTTTAGTTTCCTTGCTGCTCAAGCAAATACCATGCAATGGGATGGCTTAAACAATGGGAATTTACTAGCTTAGTTTTGAGTTGAGGGAAAAGTCCAAACCAAGGCATCACCTAGGCAATGCTTTCTCCCTGTTGACCGTGGCGTTCTGGGGCTGGCTGCCAGTGATCCTTGGGCCTGGGCTCCTCTGTCACATGGCAATGCACAGGGCGGCCTCTCCTGCCTCCCCCTTCTCTTCTGGGTTCCATCGACCTTCAGCTTTTGCTTCCTGTGGCTTTCTCCCTCTGTGTCTGAATTTCACTCTGCTTGTTCAGGACTCCAGTAAAAGGATTAAGAGCCACCCTGATTCTGTTGGGCCACACCTTAACTGAAGCAACCTCATCAAAGGCTTCCACTTACAGTGGGGTCACACCCATCGGAATGGTTTAGGAACATGTTTTTCTGCGGTACCTAGCTCCAAACCACTACAGAAGGGCATTAAGTCACATGCCCTTTTAAAACTGACACCCTTTAATTTGTCTTCCTCTTTTAAATTTTATTGATTTGAAAAATAAAAAGATCTGGAAATGACATCTTCAGGACATTTTCAAGTCATTGCCTCTCTGTCTCTTCTACACAAAGTATCTTTCTAGAGAGCTGAAGAATCTACAAGAAGGAGCCCACTGCAGGGCAATAAAGACATGTAGACTACTTGGTATTTTAAAGAACACCTACTGTCTTTTTTTTTTTTTTTTTTACCGGGAGGTCCCGGGGATCGAACCCGGGTCCCTCCATATGGGAGACAGACGCCCAACCAGTTGAGCCACATCCAACCCCCCTACTGTCTTTACATGTGTTGACAGCCGTGTCCCCAGATCTGACATCACGGTTGTCCTTGACAATGAGAGCCACATCTCCCAAAGCTATTGCTTCTATGCCTTTCCACATTGCTAATAAAAAATGTTGGCACTTAAGAATAAATTTGTGAGCAATTTCCTTTGATGGGACAAAATTACATTCTGGTTCAAAGTAATATGTCTCTATATCTAATACAAATAATATCATTATTCTTCACCCCTCCCCCATATCTGGGGTCTCCATCAATAAACTCTTTTTTTTTTTAAACTGTAGACAAGCATTTATTTTCTCATAGTTTCTGTGGATCAGGAATCAGGGAGCAACTTAAGTGAGCATATCTGGTTCAGATTCTTTTACAATCAAGGTATTGACCGAGGCTGTGGTCATCTCCAGGCTTGACTGGGGGGACATCCCACTTCCAAGCTCACTCACGTGGCTGTTGGCAGGTCTCAGGTCTGTACTGGTCTGGAGACCTCAGCTTCTCACCACAAGGGCCTCCCGGTGGTCTGCTCACATTCAGGACATCTGGTTTTGCCCAGTCAAGGGAGGCGTGTAAGAGACAGAAAGAGAGATTGAGAGTTTCCAGGATGGAAGCCACGGTCTTTTTTGTAACCAAATATAAGTGGCCTTCCATCACTTCTGCTGTATTCTTTGTCAGAAGTGAGTCACTAATCTGTCCCACACCAAAGGGGAGGGGATTCCACAAGGGTGTGAATACCAGAAGGCAAGAATCATTGGGGTTCACTTTGGAGGTTGTCCAACTACCACATACACAAAACACACAATTTTGTAGCGCTCTTGTTTTTTTTTGTTTATTGATATATAATGGGTTTTTTTTCCTGGCTGCTAAAACAGATACCATGCAATCCATCACTAAACTCTTACTGTCTGTAGGTCAGGTGGGCAGAGGGCAGAGATCTTCAATCCTGAGAGTCTGAGCGGTATGGGTTGTCATGTCCCTAGGGGAGGCAGCATAGAGTGATTCAGTACCTTAGCTCTGGAGTTAGACAAACCTAATTATGTAAATTAAAAAAATTTTTTAAGTTTTCAAATGGACACAAAAACAGTGCGAGTAGTATGGTGCAGCCCAGTCCAGGCACCGCGGCAGCCGTGAGGCTCTGCCTCTCTAGGGCGGGGAGCCTGCTAGACCCCCGGCGCTGGGCTGCTGCAGTCTGTCTCTGGGCTGGGGTCCCGCTTTCCACAGGCTGCTCTCAGCCGAGACTGAACACAGGACGTGTCCTGAGGCTGGGCCTTTCCTGGGAGATGCTGGACGCCTCTGAGGGACTGTTTTGGCTCAAGGATTCCTGGGGCCCTTGCTGAAATTTCTTAAAACCGCTCCGAGGTCTAAGACTCTTCCCACCCAGCTTCCTTCCTTTCCCCCCTTCTCACAGGGGCCACGGCTGGGCCCCCACCGGCCCCTCCAGCTCCCTTTCCATTTTCCCTCACAGGCGTCCCTCTTGCGTGCCCAGCCGTTCTGGCTCCTGCTTCTTAGAGGACCTGAACTAATACACCCATATCTCAGATTCAGTACTTACCAAGATGTTGCCCTGCTTGCTTCATCTACTCCTCTTCTCTCTTTCAAATATTTTAAAGCAAATCTCATAGATCACATCATTTCATAAATATGTATTTCAGTATATACTTTTTTTTTGCGAAAAAAAAAGAGTATTTTTTTACGTAACTGTAATCACACTGGACACATTTACTTTTTTTTTTTTTTAAAGATTTTATTTATTTATTCATTTATCCCCCCGCTTGCTGCTTGTGCTCGCTGTGTCCATTTGCTGTGCGTTTTTCTGTGTCTGTTTGTCTCCCCTTGTCGGGTCGTCCTGCTGCGTCAGCTCACCGCGCCGCCTGGGCTGGCTTGCCTTCACCAGGTTCGGTTCCCGGGGCCTCCCATATGGTAAACGGGAGCCCTATCGATTGAGCCACATCCGCTTCCCTGGACACATTTACTCTTAAAAATTCCTTGGTATATTCCACTCCTCACTAACATTTCCCAGATTGTCCCAAAATGTATTTTTACGATACATTGGTTTAATAGAATCCCAACTCTGCATTTCCCAAATTTATTTTTTAATTCCAATCTGCCCTATTTACAAACTGAGTGACTTTATTTCAGTTTCCTCAACCCCAAAATGGAGATACAATTAGTGTCCAATTGTTGGGGTTTGTGAGAATGAAATGAGGTCGTTCATTCATTCAACAAATATTTTTGAGCAGCTGCCAAAGTTCTGGAACTGTTTTAGGTGCTGGAAAAATATCAGAGAACAAAATCAAGTGTCTGGCTTCAGCACTTACTTCCTAGTGGAGGTGACAGACGATAAATGCAGAGAATAAGTATCCCTCAGTGAGTATTAAGTGCTATGGAGAAAACAAAGCAGAGGCTCAGGAGGCGACCTGGTGAGGACACTGTGCTGGAGCCTACGTGATACCTCAGAGCTGAGGCTCTCAAACTTCTTAGCCTTGGGTCTTTAACATTCTTAAAAATTATTGGTAACTCCCAAAGTTTTTTCTTTCTTTCTTTCTTTTTTTTTTTTCTTTCAGGTTATATAACCCATAAATAAAAACTGGGATATAGAAAAATATTTATAATAACTTATTTATCAAATAAAAAACTAAAACATTACAGATGAACAAATAACATTTTTAAATGAAAAATAACTATTTTCCAAAACAAAATTTGGTGAGAAGAGTGACATTGTTTTATATTTTTATGAAATTCTTTAATGTCTGGCTTAATAAGAATTAAGGATTTAGTTCTGGGTTTTCATATCTGCTTTGCACTCATCCCATTATGAAATGTTATTTCGGTTGAAATATATGAAGAAAATCCAGCCTTTTACAAGTAATGAAGTTGGAAAAGGGAGGGAGGAGTGGAGGAGTATTTTAATAGTCTTTTTAGATAATCGTGGATATTTTTCTGAGTTGCTATGCCCCCAACTAGACAAATTCTTTGAAGGAAAATTCCAAAGTGGAATCTGAAATCATATCAATGAACTTTTTGTACTCTGTTACATTAAATCCATTGGTCTATCTTGGACTTTAAATGGATCTTACACTCATGCAAACTTTTAAAACATACTGCATCAGTCATTTGGAAAATACTGCTTCACTGAGTTATGCAGAGCTTCCAAATGTTGAAACATTTCATTATTCATTATTTTAAAAATCCCTGCATTTATTAATATTGCCACCATATCATCAGAAAAGAATTGGGGAGCTGTCCAATAGTAGGCTCGCTGTGGATGTTTGTTAAAGGTGTGAAATCAACGATAAGGGTTTTGAACAATAATCACAGCAGGTAATGTCTACCCAGGTACTCTCATGTCCAGCGCGCTCACTCACACTCATCAGTTCTCTTCCTTACAGAAGTCTTTTGAGTTACGAAATCTTATTCATTTTATTCACCAGTGAGGAAATCAAGGCTTAGAAAGGGGGCCACTGGCTGGTAAACTGCCACTGTTTCAGGAATAAATGAATGAACCGACGACCCCAAGGCCAGTCTGTCTGTATATATGTATGCATCGTGTAAGAGGTGATACTTATTAGCTGTCAGGCGCCATGCTAAGTGCTTTACATGCACGACATTATTCTTTATTTTCCAATGACCTGCAAAAATCCTGGCACAGAGTAGGCACTCAACCAATATTTTTGGAATGAATGAATGAATGGATGGATGGACAGAAATGAGATCTCCGTAAATCCCCTCTGGGCATCTTCCGCGATCACTTCGGGGACTCCGGCCTAGGGAGACCCGGGGGGCTTCCTGGGACGTCCCGAGTCCCGCCTCAGTCTCCCAGGTGGCCCAGAGCCCGCAGGGCGCTCAGGAGTAATCCTCCTCATCTCCCTGCCCTGCGTCCTTCGGGCGCCGCAGCCGGGCCCCCGCGGGCTCCCCGCCAGCCCCCGGCAGGCTCGCATCCGCCCGAGGGGCGCGGGGCTCAGAGTCCATCCTCCCCCGGCTCCAGCCGCGGGACAGAAGGTCTGCGGGCCCCGGCGGCGCACGCCCACCTGTCGGCCGCGCAGGCGCAGCAGCGCCCCGGCGCGCCCGGCCTCCCTGCTCCCCGCGGCGCGGCGCCCAGTGCGCAGGCGCGGCGGCCGATGCGAGTGTGTATGTGCGGGCGAGAAGATGGCGGCGGCGGGGGAGGCAGCGTGAGGAGTTCGGAGGAGCGTCGAGTCTCATTGAAACGGGCCGCCATGGCCCTCCACAGCCCACAGGTAGCCGCCGGCCCGGGCTCCCGGCGGGAAGGGACCCTGGGCCCTCTGCGGGGCGGGGCCGGCCGGCGGGCGCCCGCAGCCTGCCCGGGGAGCGAGCGTGTGGGAGTGGGGGAGGGCGCCGGGACATGCTGCCCGGGACTAGGCCCCGGAGCCTCCCGCCGCCTGCGCGCTCCCGTCCGCCCGCAGCCGCGGCCTCCCCGGCGCCCGCAGCCAGCCCGGGGCCCCCGGTCTCCGGTGGGTGGGAGAGGACAGGAGGTGGCTGGGCCCGGCCTCGGAGAGGGCGTGGGGGGCGCCGAAGGGGTTAACCTCCCGGGGCTGGACCGCGGGGCGGGGGCCCCTGGGCTGTGGAAATGGGGACCCTTCTCGCCCTGGCAGCCTCGGCTGTCCTGGAGAGGCAGCCAGAGGGCTCCGAGAGCCCCCTGGGACCACGCATCCATCAGAGCAGTTCGAGGTTCCTTCCTTTGCGCGAAACGAGCCACAGAGATTTGGGGGTGTCTTGATTTCCCCTTGCCCCAAAAGGTTGCTTTCTTAGCGTGGTCGATTACGGCGAGGGGTGGTGGCGGCTGCTGTTCGAGTTCTTAGACTCAGTTACTGAGGACCAGCCTTAGGTTACTGTTGCAAAGAAAACTCGAAATTTCAAGTCGCAAGGCATGTACTTTTAAAGTTGCATTTGAGTGACATCTTTTGCACGAATCCATCCCGGCCAAGCCGACACTAACGCACCCTGTCAGGGCAGTATCTAAGTTTAGAGTCTTTTTTTTTTTTTAATTGATTTTTTGTTTTAGAATCCTTTTAAAATAACACCTTAGTGGAAAGAGTAAGATGAACCTTTTGCTTTGGGGGACATGTATGTGTGCAGTTGAGCTCTTATTCCCCCCGACCCCCCCAGGACAGTTATTCTGGATAAAAATCGGCGTGTGGTCTTATTTGTCAAGCTTGCTTTAGACCGCTGATTGTTGACTTCTAATCCTTAGAAATTATTGCACAGTTGTGTACCTTCTCAATATGCATTTTGTAGTAATTATGGAAAGATGAAACAAAGTAACTGTTTGGAAAACTAGTGGCAAGTAAATCCTAACCTTTTATAAGCAGTTGGTTTTTGTTGCCCCTTTGGAAAAGAAGTCGATCTGGAAAAATTGGACATCTTTTAAAAAGCTGATTTTTAAAAAAACGATTGTAATTAATGCATTTTGCCGAATTTAAAACAAGACGGCATTTAAAAAAAAAATTAGATGTTACGGGAAACTGCAATTTTGTTAAATTTTTGGTGCTTATTTTAATTTGCACCAGAATTTTCCCTCCTTTAACTTTGTATTCACTTACACATTTACTTTTTTAAGTATTTAGTATAGTTCTTTGCACACAAAAGGGGCTTAGTAGTTGAATAATATTCACAGATGTGTAATGCAAGGATTTTTTTCTTAGTAGATTTGGTATTTGTCTTTTTCTCAACTTAATTATTAATGTGAATAGTTGGTTTTTATTAAAATTAGTATGAGCGCGTTCAAGGTTCATTGTGAGCTAATGTGTAATATGATATTCATAGCGATTTTCAAATGAGGAAAGCATGTTTAAGCATAATTCACTTCCTTTATTTAATAACCACCTATCACAATGAAAAATTGATTGAGATGTTAATTAGTGGAGATAATTTAGAAACTTAATTGTAATTTCATTTCCATTCGTTTTCCCAGTATTTATGTCCCAGTATTTATACATCGATATTGCTTATGCCCATCTTTAAAAAATGGGGGTGGCAGAGGTTAATTGAATATAAATGTTGACAGCACATTGAAAGGGCTTATTCTTTTAAAGTATGATTTAAGTGCCTTTTAGTTCTAGTATGGAGAAAGTAACAAAGGAAATAATTTGATTTGTCATAATTTTCATTTTAAAAGAATAGTAATGAAAATGTGATGAAATCATATGACAGGTTTTAGTTATTAGATCCTGCTTGAGTCAGTCTGAGCATTTTAGTAAATTTGTTTTATTCAGTTGCTTGCTGTCCTAATACCTTAATGGCCATTCATTCATTAATTTAACAAATACCGATTCAACGATTACCATGTGACAAGCATCTTGATATGCATATTACTTGTTTGTTGTTGGAAATAACAAATTACCAAGTAAAAATCTTATTTTGAAATGGGATGGTTAGGGTTAGAATTAAAAAAAAAACAAAAAAACAAAAACCTCGTATAGCTTATAACCTGTTTTGATATTATTAGAAAGTATTGATTGAACCCTTTTCCCTGGATGAATTGTAATAGTGCAAAACTCGGCAACATTTCTAGTGCCAATAACTTTCAACATTTTAACAAATACAAATGATGAACTTTGACAGTTGAAGTCTGAGGAGATTTCTTTGAATATTTGTTGTCTTGAGGGAATGGATTAAATGATTTGGGATAATTTGAACTGACCAATTCTGCCTTATGCTTGGAGACACTTTTGTGATCACTGAAGTCATTTATAGTGACCACAGCCAGGCTTCCTGTGCTCTTGAAAATGTAGGTGTTCTGCCCTTGGTGCCTGCCCTCCATCCTCTGCGGCACGCTATCCCGGGCTTTTCATTTCCTCACAATAATGCCAGCCCACATTTTGCATGATGGGATTTCTTGGATCTGACTTACAGCATATGGCAGAGCGTTACTGTATCATTGAATATCTGTTTATAACTGACAGCTGTATTAGTGTTACTCTTGAGAGAGAGACATTTTTATTGGATTCTCTCTCTTAGGGAGCAGCTCAAGTAAATACAATTATTTGAAATGCTGACAGGATATGTGGAGATACCAGTTTTCCTTTTGCGTAGTGATGAAAATATTTAAACATGTCCTGTGATACTATAAGTTTGCAATTTGATGGTTACGTCAGTGGTTCCTTCAAACTGGCAGTACAGATGAACCATTTCCGGGGCCACATCCTCATTTTCTTGAGACCCTCTTGTTGGGACTACTGTGTACTGACATGGACCCCCTTCATTCTGACTTCCACTCTACAGCCATAGTTATGACAGATATTCCGATGTTCTTTTATGTGGAATTGAGGTGATTTAGACAGCAGGACACAGGGAAGCTTAAAGTAGGGAAAGATTACAAAGTGTAATCGTTTATATTTGATGCCAAGCCTAGTGGCACATTTAATTTGTTCTAGGCTCAGAATATAATTGACTCAAGTAATTGAGGAAAGTTGTATTATTGCCACTTAAATTAGTTACAGCAGGGGTTTTTATTTTTTGTTTTTCAAATTTCGACATATAAGTACTTCTATCAGCTGATCTGATTTTACTTAGGTAAGAAAAACAGTAGGAAGAGCTTGCCTTTTTTTTTTTTTTTAGGAGGTACCGGAAATTGAACTCAGGACCTCATACATGCGAAGCAGGCGCTCATCCACTGAGTTACACCTGCTCCCCAGCTTTTGAATTTGTAATTAGGCCATTATATTTCTGTTTGCTTCCACACAAGGAAAGACCACTGTTGCAAAAAAAAAAAAAAACCCAGATAAATCTGTTTGCAGTGGAATGTGCTGGCCTTGGGCCATTGGATTACTGTCATTTGTCACTCTAGTGCTACTACAGCAGTGGAGGTGTTCCTTTCCAAAGACCTATATGTGTTTGTACTACAGTTTTCCTGTTTATGGAAATAGTCTCTCAAAAGGCTTTTCTGTAATCATTTCTGTCAATACAGGACTGGATGTAGAACTAATATAGGTAAAATAGTGGTAGACCATGGGGGTATATTTAGAGTATTTGTTAAAGGATGAGAAATTGTAGGACTTGTCATAAACCCAGATGTGGGATCTTCAGAAGATGGACTTCTCATGAGCTGGCTATTTTCTGACTATTTGGAAGTTCCTCAGCCATGACGCATTTTCAGAAGACCGTCTATCAACCAGTCACCCTATCCTGCCTTCCCCATCTTGAAACATACTGTGTTCATATCTGTCCTTCCCTTCCTTCTTTTGGGCCCTGTTGCCTCTCCTGGGAATAGGGGGTTGAGATGTAGAGCTACACGTGTCTTTTGGGGCTGGGAGAGAAAGGTAAGGTCAGAGAGGATTAAAGCCTCTCATCCTCGACTTTCCCTTTCTGGCAGACGTGATAATCGTGGGATGATACTATGCATGTGGAGCCTCAGCCAGAGCCTGTCACCGAGTGTATACACGGTAATGATGGCTACTCTCCCCCTTTGGACTTGCCTCTGCAGCCTTATCGGTCACCATTCTTAAGATGAATTCTCAATTTATTTTTCTGATATCAGCTTGAGGACCATTTCCTAAGCCTCCATTTCCTGATTCAAGAGTCTCATGTCTCATGCATTAGAAATGCAAGTACTTCCTAGTAAAAAGATTGGTGTCCCCACCCTTGAGCCTTAGGTACTTGAGTTTATATTTAGCTGCCTCCTTTTTTTTTTTTTTTTTTTTTAATTTTAATTTAAACATATCTATTGGTGGTTGGTTTTTGTTTCTTCATTTGTCCTTGTTTTATGAAAAAATGCTCATTTTTATCTTTGTTGGGTACAGACAAATTGGGATGCCCTTGCTCTTATCTTTTCTGGCAAAGTAATCTCAAAAGTATCAAAAGATTCACTATGGCAGGTCCAAATTTATATTCTCATCAGGGCTACTGTGAAACTGTATACGTAAATCTTAATGGACTAATATTAGACGTGCCAAGTATGGCCTGTTTTAAGAAACTGAATGTAGAAAAAAAACAAGCATTCAAATCACACAGGATAGTCTTGCGGCTGTGCTGGCTGGAGAGGACAGGGAAGGGCCCCTGAACAGTGTATCCCCAGGAGCTGTGGTGCTCAGGGGTCCGCTGGCTGGGCCAGAAGGGGTGGGAGTGGTTTTGCAGACCATTTTCTCCACTCATTCTCCTCACAAAAAATGTTTACTGTTATTGTGAGTAAATGTCAAAAATATTCTTTCTTACATTTTAAAATATATCCAATAAAGCTAGATTTCTGTGTAAATGACATTTTGCCAGCTGTGGACCCAGTGAACTAGAACTGCCCCAGAGCATTTGATATATGAGTCTTTTGAGCAAATTTTGATTTGCTTTTCAGTCTATTGAATTACAGTCTGCATTGTTTAATTGTTCTTGCATAAACATGACAGTGTCCTTTACCATGGGCATAGCAGTACATTTTTTACGTTATTACATTCATGTAAATTCAGTCAGGATCAATTAACTTGTGAATTTATTTGATACTCAAATAACTATCGAGACTTTCTAGCATTCCTTTTTTCTCCCTCATTTCTCCTATTTTATATAGCTACAAGTAAGAAGAGGAGCAGAGCAATGTTTCTCTTTCGAGACTTTGCTCTTAACGTCATTTAAATATATACTTTACCTAGTCTTTCTGAAAGTGCCAGTCTTTTTTCCTTTTGATAGGCCACATTGAAGCTTTTGGAAGAAATGGAAGCGAATTTGAAAATGAAGTTTAATTCTGGCCCAAATAAATCTCGCCAATGTTCCTGCTTAAATTTCTGCCCAATATTGTTTTTTTTTTTTTTTTAATTGTCTCGATATTTTAAATAATTTATTTCCCCTAGATGGCTTACAAGACCATGTTTATTTGAGACCTGAAGTAGGCCTTCTGGGTAGATCTGACAGTTGGGCCAGGAAAAACATAATTATAAAACATTAAGCCCTGCAGCAATCACCATTTGGGGATTGTTGTATAATGTGTAAATTTCATGGCATATAAAGTGCATTCATATGTGATAGCTTGTTTGAGCTTTACAGCAACTCTGTAAATATGTTATCATTTTACAGATGATTAAGGTGAGACCCAGGGAAGCGGCTGTGGCTCAATCAGTGGGGCTCCCGTTTACCATATGGGAGGCCCCGGGTTCGGTTCCCGGGGCCTCCTGGTGAGGGCAGGCCCGCCCGCACGGCGTGGTTGGCTGACCCAGCGAGTGCAAGCAGCAAGGGGGGATGAATGAATAAATAAATAAAAATCTTTAAAAAAAAAATAAGGTGAGACCCAGAGTTTGTGACTTGTTTAAGGTCCCATGGCTGATAAGGGAATGATCACGAAGTTAAAGAAAAACAGGTTTTGGGTCTAAATCCTTTGCTTTTTCTATTTTACCAAACTTTTTCCAGAAGAGACTGGTAAAGGTGTAGTCCTTCACATTGTGACTTCCCCCTCGTAGTTATTCAGTGAAAATTTATGAAAGAATGAATGAAATAAAGACTTTAATTTGTTTGCATTACTAAATTTTGTGGGGTTGCATTTCAGTAAAAGTCATTGATTTTATTTTTATTTTCTAAACAAACACATTCTATTTTTAAAACATACCCACAATTCAGAAGTATTTACAGTAAAAAGTGCAAGTCATTCTCTTCCTCTGCCATCCTTAATCCCCAGTTTGATGTATATCTTCTGTGTTTTTTCTATTTGGGTTTTTTTTTCCAAGGAAGTACCAGGGATTGAACCCAGGACCTCCTACATGGGAAGCAGGTGCTCAACCACTGAGCTACATGTGCTCTCCTATAAAGGCATTTTTATGTTCCATTGTTTCACAGTACAGTCTCTCCTAACCAAATAGTCACTGAACTGAACTTTTTGATGCTAATCTTGTTTTCAAAATCAATGAAGGTGTCTACTCAACGATAATATGGTTTCTTATTATTACATGATGAAAAGTAACAGTCCCCTGACTCCCCCATCTCATTCCAGGTCCCTCTCCCCAGAGACAGCTGCACTTAGCCACTTCTGACTCTAATAAAATGCACAATCAGGTCTTCCAAGGGTAGCACTATTTTGTTTGGGATTAATTTATAGGATATTGGACACTATTCAGAACCACAAATGAAGGAATTTATATCTTATGACCATTCATTAAGGGCAAGGATTTTTAATTGTTGGGCATTAGGAAAATGGAGCTAAAAGATAGTTCTTGTGCTTGAGAAGTTCACAGAGTAGTAGGGGAGAGAAACAGGCTGGGAAATTCCATTTTAGCATGGTAATTCCTGTAATAGAAGTGAGAACAACATTGTCAGGAACTTTCATTCATTCTTTCATTCATTCAGTTGTTAAGTCAGCAAATCATATTGAGTAGCTCCCCTGCCCCAGGCACTGAGGATGGAGTGACGGTGAGATGAGCAGAGACAGGCATTGTGCCTCTTCCTAGGGACCTCACTGTCTGCTGAGGGAGATGATTGCTAATGAAATAGTCACAGTAATGCTTGTGTCTCTCCAGCTGGGAAATGTGTCCTCAAGGAATGGAACATGGCTCTGTTAGCCTGGCCTGGGGAGGTCAAGGAAGGTTCCCATGGAAGTGGTGCATTAGCTGAGATGTATAGCACAGTACAGTGGGAAGAGCGTATGCAGTGGCCCTGGGGCTGCAGGGAGTTGGGAGCAGTCAGGAGACCTGAGAGAAAGCCTGTGTCTCTTGAGCTCAGAGCTAGAGGAGAGAGACAAAAGGAGCCCACCTGACCTTGCAGCCTTTGCTAGGGGTTATTTATCCTAAGAAAAATTGGAACCCATTGAAGGGTATTAGGGGTGCAGAGGAGGAGATGATACATTGGACCCTGGAACCTCATCATAAGGTTTGCAGTTTGGGATTACACCTGGCTGCTCTATGGAAGGTAGATTCTCAGGGGGTCCCAGGAGCCATAGGAGGGTTCTTGTACTTTTGACTAGGATGCACAGTGGAGATGGAGAGATGCAGCTTGATTCAAGAGCTCTTAAGTGTAAGATGGATTGAAAGAGGAAGAGAGTGTGGCTGAGTATTAGGGAGGCTCTTCTAGAAAAGTGACATTTGATCTGGAGTTTTCCAAGCAGAGAAGCAGGAGGACAAGGGCATAAGAATACACAGAGGAACAAAATTTCAAAAGACTGTGGCTTATTTGGGAAGCCAAGATAAATTGGTGGCAGAATTGGATGTGTAGGTTGAAGTGGTTAGACAGGAGTATGGGAAGGAGGGGTGAAAGACCTTGGTATTCCAAGCCAAAGACTGGATTTTCCCTTGTAAGCAGTGGGTATCTGGGAAACCTTAGGTTTCAGTAAGCCTCTTTGTAGCAGCACGCTGTTAGCACCACTGCTGGATTCGTGAGCAGTGGGCCGCTTAGGGGAGGGAGAGCGCACCATTGTCTTGTCCGGAATTTGATTCTGTGGGCTCTCTTACAGCTCTGGGAATGTACTCTGCTCATGTCAGCTTTGAGGGGGGAGAAAGCAGGGTATTTCTTTTGGGGGACATTTCCTGTCGATTTATGCAAGGCAAATAGCCCTTGAATGTCCTCACTGATAACTAGGTAGACTAATTAGGAAAGGTCATTTGGGGACATTATTCCCTTTATTTTTAGGGGGACACCTTTAAAAGGAAATATTTGCCCCGCATTATGCGCAGAGCAAATAAAATATTAAAACATATTATGCATAATACCCCTCTACTCTGAGATGACATTTGTTAACATTGGAATGTTTATTTTGTAGTAAATTTTAGAAGTTTGGAATCATTGTGTATAGCAGCGTTTCTTAAATGTGATTCTTGGACATACCTCCTTCTCCCAGCAGAATCACCTGACGCCTTTGCTAAAAATGAGATCCTTGAGTGCCATGCACACTTGGCAGACATGTCACGTAAGATCCCTGGGAACAGGCCCCAAATCCATGTTTTAAATCACTTCCCTGGGTTATATTGAGAGGGGCTGTATGGTTACATACATAGCTTTTCACTTAACCTGCTGAGTACTTTCCCAGGAATAGAAATAATTAAATCATATTTTGGGCAAAGCAAATTTAACATCTCCACAACAGCAGCAAAATACAGGCTTGTGTCAGTCAGAGGGTGATGTCTAATTTTAGCCCTGAGTGAAATTATGGGACAGTTTTGAGCGAACAGAACCAACATGAGAAACCTGAAAATTTTGCCACTCTTCAGGTCCACTGGAGTTGAGTCTTCAGAATGAGATTTCAGTTTTGTTTAAAGTTCATTAACTGGGAAGCGGCTGTGGCTCAATCAGTGGGGCTCCCGTTTACCATGTGGGAGGCCCCGGGTTCGGTTCCCGGGGCCTCCTGGTGAAGGCAAGCCCGCCCACACGGTGTGGTTGGCTGACCCAGCGAGCACAAGTAGCAAGGGGGGGATAAATGAATAAATAAATAAAATCTTTAAAAAAATAAAAATAAAAAAATAAAGTTCATTAACTAATTAAACAATTCCTTTTCAGCAAATATTTCCTCTATGCCAAGGCCTTTGTTGGAATTTGTTACAAAATTCATTAAAAAAAAAAAAGTACAAATACATTCCTCAAAGCTGTACGAGATCTGGCTGAGAACTCAGCGGTGCTCTAGGTCTTGAACCAGGACCACAGTAGATGAGTGGAGGAGCAGTGCAGACTTCACCACAGTTGATTTTAACTGGTACCATTTGGTACGAACTTTCCAATTTATCCTGAAGTCTAGCTATGGTCAAAATCTCTGAGGACATATGCATAGCATTAAACCATTTTGCCATCAGAGATTCTTGCAACCTTTGTTGCTAGTGGTTAACTTAGCTTAGAACATTCCTTCTTTGCCTCTAGTTTTTCACAACCTGGTGCTACTAGTGGTTCCTTCCCCCCCCCAAGATTGATTGATGTATTCTCTCCCTGCCCACCTCGTTGTTTGCACTTGCTGTCTGCTCTCTGTGTCTGTTTGTTGTGTGCTCGTCTTCTTTTTTAGGAGGCACTGGGAACTGAACTTGGGACCTCCCATGTGGGAGGGAGGCACTCAATGGCTTGAGCCACTTCTGCTCCCTGCTTGTTGTGTCTCTCGTGTTTCCTTGTTGTGTCTCTTCATTGGGTCATTTCACTGCGTCATTTTGTTGCATCAGCTCGCCGCACCAGCCTGTCGTGCCAGCTCACTGTCTTGCTTGTCTTTTTTAGGAGGCACTGGGAACTGAACCCGGGACCTCCATGTGGTAGGCGGGCACCCAACTGCTTGAGCCATATCCTCTTCCCTAGGTGGTTCCATCTTGCTGCTGCTTTGAACCTAGTGTGAGTCAAGTGCCAAGAGCATAAACTTTCATTTTTATCTGTGACTAGATGTATTCAGTGAGGGAAATTTTTTAAATCTTTGTTTTAGTTTGCTAAAGCTGCCAAAAGCAATATACCAGAAATGGATTGGCTTTTACAATGGGGATTTATTAGCTTACAAGCTTACAGTTCTGAAGCTGTGAAAATGTCCAAATAAGGTGTCACCAGGCAATGCTTTCTCCCTGAAGACTGGCAGTCCTGGACTCCTCTGTCACAAGGCACTTGGCATCTTCTGCTGGTTTCTCTCTTTTCTTCCGGGTTTCGTTGCTTTCAGTTTCTTGCTTCCATGGCTGTCTTGCTCAGTTTCTGTGGCTTTCTCTCTGTCTCTCTCTGTATGCATCCCGTTTATAAAGGACTCAAGTAAGAGGATTAAGACCCAACCTGGGCCTTGTCTTAACTGAAGTAACCTAATTAAAAGACCCTGCTTACAAAAGTTTACACCCACAGCAGTGGGTTAGCTTTAAGAATATATCTGGGGTCCATATAGCTTCAAACAATCGCAGTCTCTAAAAGCCTTCTCTTCAGTTTTGGTCTTGAAGTTTAACATTATAATTCAAACTTCCCGTACAGTGATACTGTAGCAATCTCCTAGCAATGACTAGTCTTAGACACAGAGTTACCAAAAACTAGGTGTGCAAAGTGTCTCTTCCATGGCACATATTGAACAAACACTTTTTTTCTTTTCTTTTTAACATGGATAGAAAGTAAAATACATTGCTGTTTTGTTGACCTTTCTTTGCCATTGAGTTCTTTTTGGGTTGAAACAGATTTGAGTTAGCTAATTAATCCAAGTACTTAGTTGATCACGTCTCTATGGAAAAAAAAAAAAAAAGAAATCACATATATTTAGTGTGAATAGCAAGCTTTAAGGGCCCCTTGGAATTATGATTCTGTAGAAGCCCTATCTTTCTCCCGAGAGTCAGTGAGCTCTTTGTGGAGCCCTGCAGTGTGCTGACCTCTGCAGAGAGCAGTGGAAGGAACCTATGGCACTGGGCTTGGGTGGTTGTGTTGTGTGCAGAGGTGAACACTACAGTATGATTTTTTAAATAGAGCCGTGACAGGTGCTACATGGTAGAAGGCCAGGAACCATAGAGTATTCATGGGCCTGACTGGTCCGTACGGGGGTCAGGCAGGCTTTTTTGAGGCCAGGTGTGGTCTGTTTTTCCTCTGTTGCCCCACTGTGCCTAGCAGTGTTTTGCCTTTAGTAGGCACTCAACTATTTGTTGAATGGATACATTAACTGATATAGGGAACAGTTGAGGAAAAGGACATAGACTACCTGGTTGTCATTGAGTATTTTAAAGATTGCATATGGAGGGAAGCGGCTGTGGCTCAATCAGTAGGGCTCCCGTTTACCATATGGGAGGCCCCGGGTTCGGTTCCCGGGGCCTCCTGGTGAAGGCAAGCCCGCCCGCACGGCGTGGTTAGCTGACCCAGCGAGCATAAGCAGCAAGGGGGGGATAAATGAATAAATAAATAAAATCTTTAAAAAAAAAAAAAAAAGATTGCATATGGATTTGTTTTGGTATTTCTAGTTCTAGGAGTGAAGATCAGGGCCACAGCATTCAAAACTACAAGGGGCAGATTTGCCTTTCATAGAAACACTTTTTAAAAAATAAGTTCTAGCTCCAAACAAACTGGTTAGCTTTTTTTAAAAGGATTTATTTTATTTATTTATTTCTCCTCCCCCCACTTGTTGTTTGTGCTTGCTGTCTCCTTCTTGTCTTTTTTTTTTTTAAGGAGGCACCGGAAACCGAACCTGGGGACTGCCATGCGGGAGGGAGGTACCCAACCGCTTGAGCCACATCTGCTCCCCGCTTGTTATGTCTCTCATTGTGTTTCCTCCTTGTGTCATCTTGTTGCATCAACTCACTGCGCCGGCCAGTCATGTCAGCTCACTGTCTTGCTTGTCTTCTCCAGGGGGTACTGGAACCGAACTCAGGACCTCCCATGTAGTAGGTGGGTGCCCAACTGCTTGAGCCACATCTGCTTCCCAGAAATACCCTTTTTGAAAAAAATTTTTAATTTATTGCCCCCCCCCATTGTTTGCGCTCGCTTTCTGCTCTGTCTGCTTGTCTTCTTGAGGCACTGGGATTCAGAAATACCTTTTTAATAATGAGAGCTGATTAAGAAGAGATGGCTGTTCATGAAGTGTTCAAATTGATGGCAATTTCTGCATTAAGAATGCATAAGTTGGGGGGCGGATGTGGCTCAAATGGTTGGGCGTCCGTCTGCCATATGGAGGGACCTGGGTTCGATCCCTGGGACCTCCCGGTAAAATAAAAATATATATATAGAAGGCGCATGGGCTGCCAGGCTCTGTGTGCCACTGAGCTGTCGGGCCCCGGGAGCCATGCAGCAGGATGATGACGTAACAGAGGAGAGACAAGATGAGATGCTCCGAAAGCTCCAGAAGCCAGGAGCTGAGGTGGCGCAGGCAGCAGAATACCTCTCTCCTACATCGGAGGTCTCCAGGATCGAATCCTGGTGAAGACTGGAGGAGGAGGATGAGAAGAGATGGCAGGAAACACACACAGAGAATTGCCCAGCAAATGGACACAAAACAGCAAATGGGGAATGGGGGGTTTAAAATAGATAAAGTAAATAAATAAAATCTTAAAAAAAAAAAAAAAAAAAAAGAATGAATAAGTCATCTCTAGGCTTCCTTTAAGGTTTTGTAGTGCTCTCTTTACCTCTGCTTGTAGTTTCTTGAATCTAGGTGACTGAAGTATATAACATATATAAGCTAGTTTGTTTCATTTCTTGGGCTGTTTCTCAACAGACTTAGTCCTGAACTCAGATGACAGTTACTGTTGCAAATAAAATGCCTTCATGGTAGTTACCATCGAGTGGCCAGTATAAGGGCTCCATAGGCTGAAGCTTTGTCCATGCTCAGTAGGCAGGCCACAGCAGTAAGACTTTGTTGGCTTGCTTAGGGCAAACACACTTATTTCCGCAGAGTACAGAACCATAGGGCAGCCATCCTTTCAAATTAGGGAATTTGATTGTGTGTCAGCAGCATGGAAAGAGAAGTTTTCCATTGGCTTGCAGCAATTATTTTTTCCTATCTTTGCCACCTTAGATATCATTGTTTTTCCACTATTTATTGAGCTCTAGCCATTTGCCAGACACTGTGGATACAAAAAGGAGCAAGAACAAGTTGTCTATACTTGAGATACTCTACTTCTAGCCATGTCCCTCCCTGTGTCCAGTGGCTTGCTCCCTTGGTTTCAGCAAGTCTTTGCTCAGAAGCCATCTTCTCAGAGAGGCCTGCTTTACCACCCTCTTTCATATTGTACCCTTCTTCACACTCAGCATCCTCTCTCCTTGCTTCCTCTCCAAAGCATTTACCATCTCCTAATAGCCTGTATGACATAGTTTTTGTGTTTTTTTTTGTTAGAGAACTTGTGAGCTTACAAAACCAGACATGCATAATGTGCAGAATTTCCATACCTTACCCCTCCACCAACACCTTATGTTGTTGTGGAACATTTGTTACAGATTATGAAAGAACATCATCAGACTATTACCACTAACTGTGGCCCATAGTTTGTTTTATCCATACCCCCCCCATTATTAACATGTATTAGTATTGCACATTTGTTACAGTTCATGAGAGAACACTCATATTTGTACTGTTAACCACAGTCCCTCTCCTAATAGCCTGTATGACATGGTTTTATTTCTATGTTACCTCCCTGAATAAAAATTCACCGAGGGCATGGGTTTTGTTTGTTTTATTCACTTGTACATTCCCTGAGCCTACAACACAATAGGTGCTTAATAAATACTTACTGAATGAATAAATTAATGAATGACATAACTGTATAAAGTCAGGAAGTCCACTGTTGAGTGTGGGAAAGAGGCTGGGTAATCAACTGTTAAAATACCCAATGAGATAGTTAATACTGCAATTTCACTAATATTCTTTCATCAATTTTAACAGATGCGCCACACTAATGCAGTGTTAATTATAAGGGATATTTGGAGCAATTTTCTGTGTGGTTTTTCTATTACCCTACAACTTTTCTAATTTAAAAGAAAAAAGAATAAAAGAGAGAGAAATGCTGTCACAGAATACTGAGGGGGGGCACTTTAACTCGTCAGGTTGTTAGGAAAACGGTTCACAGAGATGAGATGTGGAGCTGCTTAGCGCAGTGTGAGAAGAGGTTAGCCAGGCCAGGGGGCCAGAGAGGAGGGCACTTGAAGCAGAGGGGACCAGCAAGCGCAGCGGCGGGGGCCCAGGGCATTTGGAGAGGGGCAGCGCAGGGCAGTGCTGGTGAGGTGCCCCTGGGGTGGGGGGAGGACATGAACCATAGTGGATGACAGCATGGCAGGTGGGTCTGGAAAGTCAGACAGCCACCAAATCCTGAGGGCTCTCGTGTACTCTGCTAGAGGGTATTATCCTGAAAGTCTTGGGGAGCTTTGAAAGGCTTTTATTAGGGACCAGAATAATCTGATTTCCATTGTAGCGAAAGCACTCAGGTGGCAACATGCAGTTTGGGGGGTGGAGGGGGTGAGGCTGGAGGCAGGAACACCGGCCAGGCACTTGCAGTGGCCCCGTGAAGTGTGGAAGGCCTGGGCTAAGGTGGTGGTGGTGAGGGGGTAGATGGGGTGGAGGCATCAGGATGGTCTCTGGGATGGCTTCTGGGATGACCCCTGGAACAGGATGTAGAGGGTGGTGGGCAGCTTCATTGTGATGTGGTTTTTTTTTTTTAAAGATTTATTTATTTACTTGCCCCCAACCCCCCCCAATTGTTTTTGCGCTTGCTGTCTGCTCTCTTTGTCCATTCACTGTGTGTTCTTCTGTGTCTGCTTGTCTTCTCTTTAGGCAGCACTGGGAACCGATCCTGGGACCTTCCAGAGTGGGAGAGAGGCGCTCAATTTCCTGCGCCACCTCAGCTCCCTGGTCTGCTGCATCTCTCATTGTTTCTCCTCTGTGTCTATTTTTGTTGCATCATCTTGTTGTGCTAGCTCTCCACTCGGGCCAGCATTCCACGTGGGCCAGCTCGCTGCATGGGCCATCTTGCCCTGCGGGCCAGCTTGCCTTCACCAGGAGGCGCTGGGAATCAAACCCTGGACCTCCCATGTGGTAGACAGGAGCCCAATTGCTTGAGCCACATCCACTTCCCGTGATGTGTTTTCAATAAGGCTTTTTTTTTTTTTAAGATTTATTTATTCTCTTCCCCCTCATTGTTTGTGCTCGCTGTCTGTTCTCTGTGTCTGCTTGTCTTCTCAAGGCATTGGGAATGGAACCTGGGACCTCCCATGTGGGAGAGAGGCACTGAATCGCTTGAACCATCTTAGCTCCCTGGTTTGTTGCGTCTCTCATTGTCTTTCCTCTTTGTGTCTCTTTGTTGTGTCATCTTGTCGCATCATCTTGTTGCATCAGCTTGCTGTGCTTGCCCGTCGCGCCAGCTTGCCTTCTCCAGGAGGCCCCGGGAACTGAATCCAGGACCTCCCATGTGGTAGGCGGAAGCTCAATCGCTTGAGCCACATTCGTTCCCAAGGCCTTTTCTGTTGTACTAAAATGAGGTGATACTGTATATGTTGTTTAGTGTTTTTATGAATTGCAGAATAGTTGCAAGGTATATGTTAATGCTTGTAAAAGCAGTGCCGTTTGGCATATTTTGTATTCATTTTTTAGTTGTCACTGTGACTTGATTGTCGTATTTTCCAGAGCTAATTAGAGCACACCATTGTAAACTGAAAGGTGAATGTCCTCAATTCGTTGATTTTGGGGGATGGAGTGGGGGGGGAGGTATATTTTCTAGGTAATATTTAGAAAATAATTAGTGGATATTTAAAATATGAAGATTTTGTTGTTTTTTTTTTAATCGTACCTGGGCTCAGTAGTGATCCTGGGACCTAGTATGTGGGAAGCCAGTGCCCAAGCACTTGAGCCACAGCCCCTCCCCTTTTGCTTACTTTTGAATTTTAAAACTATACTAATTTAATCAAAACAAGCTGTTTTAGTTATATATGAAACGTTTGAAAAAGATTGAGAATCATCTTTTTTTTATCAAATATTTGTCAGTAAGCTGGCTCATGTTTAGTGAAGGGCAATAGTCTTAGCTACTACTGTAGATATTTAGGAAGATACCAAAGCATTCTTACCGTTGGGCAGATTACACTCTAGTAGGTATCAAGATATAAGAAACAGTTGGAATATGTGATTAAGTGCTGAATTGTGTGGTGCACAGGTAAATTCTAAAGCTGTAATTTAGAGAATGAAGGAGATGGGTAGTGAGTGAAGCAAGCCAGACACAAAAGGACAAATACTGTATGAATGCATTACTATGAACCAAATATATTGTGTAATATATTGTTTGATTCACAAAACTCTGGAGCTAGGGAGTACTGGCTCCCAAGCTTCTGAACTAGTGTGGGATGGGGTGGGGATGTGAGGGACAATAGAATGAATGTTGAGAATGGTGGCAGAGTCCATTATCATCCCACCTCCAAGCACCTCCTCTTCCCTCCCTCCTCTCCTTTTCCAGTTTTGTTAGTTTCTCCTTCTGGACTTCTCATGTGAAGACTGTCCTCCTCTGGCAGCTCAGCCTGTGCTGTCTGGCAGCATGTTAGTGTCTTGTAGTCTTCCTTAAACATTACTGTTGCTTATCTGTTCCAGTGTCTGTGTCTTAGGGTCAGCCCCTCATTCCAGCCCTTGCCTTACCATTTCCTGTCTGTGGGACCTTGGGCAAAGTTGGTTTCGCTGAACCTCAAGTTGTTTTATTCATCTTCATCGTTAAATCAACAGCTATTTATTAGGTGCTAAGAATTATGTTTAAGTGAGATGACCCAGAATGAAAAGAAACAAGGAGTTCACATTTAATTGCAGAAATGTATAGATAAACAAAAACTGTCATGAGATGTGAACAGTGTTTTCATGGAGATAGGGCTCAGGGACACTTCCCTGAGGAGGCGATGCCTATGGTGAGTCTTGAAGGGTAAGTGGGAGTTGATCAGAGCAGTGGGGACAGGGCATTTCAGGCAGAGTAAATTTGGAGAACTGAAGTGTAAGGTATACCACGGGAGATGAGGAAAGCAGGGTAGGTGGGATGGCCCCTTGCACCACAGGAAGAGTGCTTACAGTTAGTGACCAGATGACCTGGTTTACACCTGTTGTTCTAGAGTAATTAAGAAGTTTCCTTTTACTCTCAAATGTGCCTTCAGTTTGGATGATAAATGGTAACCCAACGTATAATAGAACTTCAGAACTGTAGGGACAGATCACTCTGGCAGCGTATAGAATACATACCTTATAGTGGGACCCCAATATTACGTGAGATGTTGGCGTAGAGGTGCTGCTCAGATGTAAAGTACATTTAGAATCACCTGATGTCTTTTTTTTTTGGCTTTATAAAGGGGATTTATTTGGGGTAAAAGGCCATTACTGATGTCTTTTTTTTTTTTTTTTAACTTTATTTTGTACGTTTAATAATTGAAAACATAAGCAATTAAAAACTAAAAAGTAAACACAGATGAATAAATATATACATTTCTCAATTAAATGTAATGGATATATGTAAATTTTTTGGTTGTTTTGTTTTTTGCTTTTTTTTTTTTTTTGTGAATCAAACAATATATTACACAATATATTTGGTTCATAGTAATGCATTCATACAGTATTTGTCCTTTTGTGTCTGGCTTGCTTCACTCAACATAATGTCCTCCAGGTTCATCCATGTTGCCATATGCTTTATGACTTCATTTCTTCTTACAGCTGCATAATATTCCATCGTGTGAATAGACCAGTTTGTTTATCCATTCATCTGTTGATGGACACCTGGGCTGTTTCCAACTTTTGGCAATGGTGAATAATGTGGCTATGAACATCGGTGTGCAGATGTCTGTTCGTGTCACTGCTCTCCGTTCTTCTGGGTATATACCCAGTAGTGGTATTGCAGGGTCACATGGCAAGTCTATATTCAACTTCTTTAGGAACTGCCAAACAGTCCTCCATAGAGGTTGTACCATCCTGCATTCCCACCAACAGTGAAGAAGTGTTCCTATCTCTCCACATCCTCTCCAACACTTGTAGTTCTCTGTCTTTTTAATAGTGGCCATTCTGATAGGTGTGAAATGATATCTCATTGTAGTTTTGATTTGCATTTCCCTAATCATGAGTGATGTTGAGCATTTCTTCATGTGGTTTTTTGCCATTTGTATTTCTTCGGAGAAATGTCTATTCAAGTCTTTGGCCCATTTTTTAATTGGGTCATTTGTCTTTTTATTGTTGAGTTGTAACATCTCTTTATATATTCTGGATATTAAACCCTTATCAGATATGTGATTTCCAGATATTTTTTTCCCATTGAGTTGGCTGCCTTTTCACCCTTCTGACAAATTCCTGTGAGGTGCAAAAGTGTTTAATTTTGAGGAGGTCCCATTTATCTAATTTTTCTTTTGTTGCACGTGCTTTGGGTGTGAGGTCCAAGAAACCACCACCTACTACAAGGTCTTGAAGATGCTTCCCTACATTTTCTTCCAGTAGTTTTATGGTCCTGGCTTTTATATTTAGATCTTTGATCCATTTTGAGTTGATTGTTGTATAGGGGGTGAGATAGGGGTCCTCTTTCATTCTTTTGGTTATAGATATCCAGTTCTCCCAACACCATTTGTTGAAGAGACTGTTTTTTCCCATCAGCGTGGGCTTGGTAGGTTTGTCAAAAACCAGTTGACTGTATAGGTGAGGGTTTATTTCTGGATTCTCAATTCTATTCCACTGATCGATATGTCTATCTTTATGCCAGTACCATGCTGTTTTGACCACTGTAGCTTTGTAATATGTTTCAAGGTCAGGCAGCGAAATTCCTCCCACATCGCTCTTCTTTTTTAGAATGCTTTTGGCTATTCGGGTGCACTTACCCTTCCAGATAAATTTGGTAATTGCCTTCTCTAATTCTGTAAAGTAAGCTGTTGGGATTTTGATTGGTATTGCTTTGAATCTATAAATCAGTTTGGGCAAGATTGACATCTTCACAATATTTATTCTTCCAATCCATGATCACGGAATGTCTTTCCATTTGTTTAGGTCTTTTAAAATTTCTTTTAGCATTGTTTTTTAGTTTTCTGTATATAGGTTCTGTACTACTTTAGTTAAATTAACTCCTAGGTATTTGAGTCTTTTTGTTGCTATTGAAAATGGAATTTTCCTCCTCAGATTGTTCAGTACTGGTGTACAAAAACATTACTGATTTTTGCGTGTTGATCTCATATCCTGCCACTTTGCTGAACTCATTTAGTAGTTCAAGTAGCTTTGTTGTGGATACTTCAGGATTTTCTAAATACAGGATCATGTCATCCGCAAACAGTGGGAGTTTTACTTCCTCTTTTCCTATTTGGATGCCTTTAATTTTTTTGTCTTGTCTAATTGCCCTCGCTAGAACTTCTGGTACAATGTTGAATAGACAATGGTGACAGTGGGCATCCTTGTCTTGTTCCTGATCTTAGGGGGAAAGCTTTCAACATTTCCCCATTGAGTATGATGTTGGCTGTGGGTTTTTCATATATGCCTTTTATCATATTGAGGAATTTTCCTTTTATTCCTATCTTTAGAAGTATTTTTATCAAAAAAGGATGTTGGATTTTGTCAAATGCCTTTTCTGCATCTATTGAGATGATCATGTGTTTTTTTCCTTCAATTTGTTAATGTGGTGTATTACATTGATTGGTTTTCTTATGTTGAACCAGCCTTGCATGCCAGGAATAAATCCCACTTGGTCGTGATGTATAAGTCTTTTGATATGCTGTTGGATTAGATTTACAAGTATTTTGTTGAGAATTTTTGCATCTATGTTCATGAGAGAGATTGGTCTGTAATTTTCTTTTCTTGTAGAATCTTTATCTGGCTTTGGTATTAGGGTGATGTTGGCTTCATAAAATGTGTTGGGTAATTTTCCCTCCTCTTCCATTTTTTGGAAGAGTTTAAACAGGATTGGTGTTAATTCTTTTTGAAATGCTTGGTAGAATTCACCTGTGAAGCCATCTGGTCCTGGACTTTTCTTTGCTGGGAGATTTTTGATGACGGATTCAATCTCCTTAATTGTGATTGGTTTGTTAAGTTCTTGTATTTCTTGTTGTGTCAGTGTAGGTTGGTTATGAGTTTCTAGAAATTTGTCCATTTCATCCAGGTTGTCTAGTTTGTTGGCATATAGTTTCTCATAATATCCTCTTATGATTCTTTTTATTTCTGTGAGGTCATTTGTAATTTCCCCCCTTTAGTTTCTGATTGTATTTATTTGCATCTTCTCTTTTTCTTTGTTAGTCTAGTGAGGGGTTTGTCAATTTTATTGATCTTCTCAAAGAACCAGCTTTTGGTTTTGTTGATTTTCTCTATTGCTTTTCTGTTCTCATTTTCATTTATTTCCGCTCTAATCTTTATTATTTCTTTCTTTCTTTTTGCTTTGGGATTGGTTTCCTGTTCTTTTTCTAGTTTCTCTAGTTGTTCAGTTAAATCTTTGAGTTTAGCTTTTTCTTGTTTCTTAATATAGGAATTTAGGGCTATAAATTTCCCTCTCAAGACTGCCTTTGCTGTATCCCATAAGTTTTGATATGTTGTGTTCTCATTTTCATTTGTCTCAATATATTTACTGATTTCACTTGCAATTTCTTCTTTGACCCACTGAATATTTAGGAGTTTGTTGGTCAGTCTCCACACATTTGCAAATTTCCTTTTTTCCTGTCTGTTATTGATTTCTAGTTTCATTCCATTATGATCTGAGAAGGTGCTTTGTATAATTTCAATCTTTTTATATTTATTGAGAACAGTATTGTGACCTAACATGTGGTCTATCCTGGAGAAAGATCCATGGGCACTTGAGAAGAATGTATAACCCGCTGAGTTTGGATGCAGTGTTCTGTATATGTCTGTTAGGTCTAACTTGTTTATCATATTGTTCGTGTTTCTTCTTATTTTATTTTTTTTTTTTTATCATATTGTTCAAGTTCTCTGTTTCCTTGTTGATCTTATGTCTAGTTCTTTTTTTTTTTTTTTTTTT
>JAKSZT010010873.1:3567721-3678464 GCA_026826555.1 Tolypeutes matacus | reverse complement strand
GTTTGGTGGATTTTGACAAATATGGTATTCATGTAGTCACCTTCATAACCAAGATGGAGAACATTCATGTCGTGCCCCAAAATTCCCTTGCTCAACCCTTTGCAGGTCCCCCTCTCGTGCACCCCTGGCCCCGGCAACCTTAGAAGTGCTCTGTGGTAGTTTCGTTTTTATTGGTTTTCCATTCTTTCTTCTTCTTCTTCTTTTTTTTTGGTCATAAAACTAGCACCAAGATAATTGTAATAGATACGAAAATAGGTGGAATCTTGAAGTTATTCTAGGGCTGACTGAATTCACTTTCTAGTTCCTCAGTTCTCTTTCAGGTGATAAAAATTCTATGTAGCAAGTTATCGAACAATGAGCGTTCTCTATTATCTTGCTCTTTAGTACTGGTTTAGAACAAATCAGGTTAAAATTTAACTGCCATTGTGTAACATAGCTGTAATATAGACATAGAACTGGAAAGTGGGTTTCTGTTGAGTCAATCATGTTTTCTAACTCGGAGGTACAGTCTGTGGGAAAAATGACAGCTCAGCATCTTCATGTAGGCACCTAAAGTATAAACAGTCTATTAAGACTGTGCTTTTAAATGGGATAGGGTTACTTTTTGATAGGACTTTAATAGTCAAAATACACAAACAACACATCAAACTAGACACTAAATTGCAATACTTGGGAAATTTGAATCTTAAGAGAGCTGCAGCCTGTGGGGTGGGGATGGGGTGAGGCTTTGGAACACAGTTCTCAGGACCCCTGTTCCCCAAGTAAAGCAAAATTCTGCTACAGCCCAATCAATTGTGGATCAAGACTTTTCTGTCTCCCTGTGCCTGCTTTAGCCATTTATAACCTCATTGCCACTTCTAGTGCACTGTAACAGAACTGAATGTGAAGATGTCTTATCTTATTCAAAGTTTCATTCTCAGAATCCAGGAATGTTCAGTGTGGATAGTTGGTGCTCAATAAATATTGTTAAATAAGTGGAATTCTTGGCTGTGCTTTGACTAACTGGACAGTGTCATTTTCAGATACACCCCCCCCCACCGCGCCCCAAAGTTGAAAGCATACTTTGACTCTTCGGGAAATGTTAACACCCATCAAGGTATTGGGCCATGACCAATACAGTTTAGTAAAGAAATTAAAATTTTTTATTTGATGCAAGTACTGACCTGATGTTTTTGTTTGTTTGTTTTAATTTGAGATATACTTCACATGCCATACAATTTATCAATTTAAAGTGTTTTTAATATGTTCACAGAATAGTGCAGACATCACCTTGATAAGTTTTAGGACATTTTTACTTAACCCAAAAGGAAACCCTCTACTCATTAGGAGTCACTCCCTTTTCCCTTCTTCACCCAGCCCCTGGCAACCACAAATCTACTTCCTTCTTTCAAAGGTTTGCCTATTTTGGACATTTCATATGAATGGAGTCATATAATTTATAGCCTTTTTTGTCCAACTTTAATGTTTTCAAGGATCTTCTGTGTTGTAACATTTGTTAGTCTGTTGTTTTTAAACCCGTGTTTCTTAGTCCTTATTAGGTCCAGGAGGTCGGTCTTGGACCAGTGGTCTAGACCAGCATACACTGATTTTATCCATGAAGAAATTAAGGCTTCTGTCACTCCAAGCAGTGAGAGCATTATTCCTTAATGTTTCCTCACATTTCTCAAACTCACCTTATTTGGGCCAGGAAATGAGGGAGGAGAAGACTTTGTGCTTCTCACTTTCTTCTTTATTAATTGTGGCGTTCATTATTATGTCTGTTATCGCTGTGAAGTTTTGAAGCTTAGTTTTGTATCTGTAAATGGGAGATTGTGCTGAGAGCCGGGCTGATTGTTCTCCAGCTGCCTTTCAACATAAAGTCTGATGCAAATACAGCACAGTATTTGTTGATCACTGCTTTCATGTCTTAATCTTTTAACTCAGAGAAGGAGCCACTCCTTTTTCCATCAGTCCTTTTGAAGGCAGGAAACATTAATTTGGTGGCATCTTCATGCTTCTTTGCATTTCTGGAGAGTGGAAGCATGTGGAAGTCTGAAGTTCCAGTGCCCTCTAGTGCCGTGCTGTAGCGCATGCCTTGATTTCTCCATCTCCTGTCGAAAGTGGCATTTCCTGTGGCTTCATTAGCTGTGTTAGAAAGAACTGTAGAATCATTCTTCTGAGACTGAAAAATTTATCTTGACTTTGGAGGTCAGCCTCTTTGCTTTTACTTTAGCATGAACACAGGTCTTTCCAGTTTTGCCCATCTCCTTCCCCAGAGTTTGTAGATTGAACTGACTTCCTGGCTGGCTCCCTGCCCTCCTCCACCGTTAGTTTTGTAAAACTGAAGAATTTTGAGTAAATTGGACCTTTTTTTTTTTTAAAGATTTATTTTTCATTTATTTCTCCCCACTCCCCTTGTTGTTTCACTTGCGGTGTATGTTTATCTTGTTTCTTTTTTAGGGGGCACCAGGAGCCGAACCTGGGACCTCTGATGTGGGAGGGAGGTGCCTAATTGCTTGAGCCACCTCCACTCATGCTTTGCTGTGTTTCATTGTTTTTCCTTCCCGCGCCTCTTGTTGCGTCATCTTTTCACCTCAGCTCGCTGCGCGCCTGCCCGTTGCATCAGCTCACTGTCTTCTTTAGAAGGCACTGGGAACCTCTCCTCCCTGCTTTGTTGTGTCTCTCATTATGTTCCCGCTTGTTGTGTCTCTTGTTGTATCAGCTTGCCGCACCTGCCCATCTCGCCAGCCCACTGTCTTCTTTAGGAGGCACCAGGATCTGAACCAGTGACCTCGCACATAGTAGGCGGGAGCCCAGTTTCCTGAGCCACATCCGCTTCCCTGGACCTTTATTTTTCTATCTGGTTGGGTGGTGGCTTTGGGGGAAGGAAGAAAAGAGTATGCTGGGGAGATGGAAGTGGGGAGTAATTTTCAGGTGGTGTGCCCCTCCTTCCCCCGTTACATATAAACATATGTCCACCCACATGTTCTCATCAGAATGTTAATTTATTTTTGCTTTCTCTGTTTGCTAGGTCCATTTTTCAAATGGTAGAAGGAGGTGAATGGAAGGGATGAGGTCTGATGTGAGACCAGGGTGGAGGGAGACCCCTCCTCCCTGGGCAGCTGTTTCCTCATCCTTCCTTTCTCTTGGTCTCTTTCTGAACACATGGCTTCTGTGTGGGTGCTCGGGGCTTGGGAAAGCACTGCTGTGCCCATTCCTTCTCTTGTCCCTTCCATGTCTTTTGGTGTCATGGTGACCACCTGTGTGCCCCTTTCCAGTTTTTCCCCTCCTGTCAGTTTCCCTTCTTGGCTAGACTGTGTCTCCCCACCCACCACCACCAGCCTCTTCTGTGCATGTTGCTGAAGGTCCAGGTTCTCCTCAGGTTCCATGTGTAAGCAATGAAGCTTCGATGGCTGTGGCAGCCCTCCGTTCTGCTCCCAGTATAAAGCCAGTAGCCGCCAAGCTAAGGGTCTGGGCTTCAGTAAAGAGTCTTCTGTTTCCATCTTAGTTGTGATGGGAGCTTACTCTAGAAAGGATCAGCGAATAACCAAGCATGTAAGCAGTGGGAGTTTTTAAAAGCCCGGGATTGGGGAAAAGTAGGAAATGAGGGGAAGCTCAGCTTTGTAGTGGGGTATAGCTGCTCCAGCTCACAGTCCAGCTTTCCTTGAGAGGGGACTACAGATGCCTGAAGCTCTGGTTGTATGTCCGCCTTTCCTCTTGGCAGTGGCATTAATGTACCATATTCCCACTACAGTAGGCATTTCTTATAGTCATCGTAGAAGGTGGAAAAGGAGCACTTGAGGTTGCTTCCTTGTTCTTCTTTTTGACCCGTTGTTCATTTCACTCTGATGGGAATCGCTTAAAACCTAGAGCAGGGGTTCTTAACAAGGGGTCTGTGAGCTTGAATTTAACTCACGGTTCTGTCATCGCGATTCCCTTCCTTTGTCCCTCTCTCTGCTGGGCGATGTGCAGCCTTCACTTGGTGTCCTAAACCCTAGAAGATCTTTTTCTGGGCTGTTTCAGCCTAGCCTTTAGCTGTTTTTCTGGAGGATAAGAGAGTCCTGTGTCTTATTAGTCCACCATCTTCCTGGAAGTCCCTGTATTGTGTATTATTTAATAAATATATCACACCCACACCAACACGTCCCAAGGATAATGTTTTTTTTTTTTAACTTAAATTCAAGCCCAGAAAAAGGTCTAGGGTTTAGGACACCAGGCGAAGGCTAGACAGCACCCAGAGAGTGGGACAAAGGAGGGAAATTGCGACAACAGAACTTGAGGACTCAGAGTGGAGTGGAAATATTTCCAACCCGGGGAAAAGGGAGGGTGCTGCAGAAAAAGGCTGTTTCAGAGAAAGTTTGAATTACAAGGCTTATAGCCTCCAGACAGGAACTTCTATCACATTGATCTGGTCTGTGTGGCAACAAATACACTCCTACCAGGCATTGACCTGAGAGCTGCCAAAGAACGCCTCCTACTGGCAGGCCAAGGAAGTGCATGCAAGAAAATTAAAAATAAGTAGGAAAGGCTTTTTCCGGCCTCTATAGCCTCCCTCCCCAAGGCCCTAGGAAGCGACTTTACAACCAATTACTAGGTCCATTGCCCAGCAGGTCAATCCTAACAATCCACATTGAGCCAAGAACCAAAGAGCAGTGGTAACACACAGCCTCCTGCCACTAAATCCATACAAAAGAGAAAGAAATTGAGCATCTGAGTAAATTACATCCTAATCAGATGCCTAGATATCAGCAAAAAATTATGAAGCATACTAAGAAAATACACAATATATTGTGGACTTAGTTAGGAGCTCATGGTTTTCACCTGACTGGCAAAAAGGGTCTGTGGAACACGAAAGGTTAAGAATCCCTGTGACTTAGAGGAATTTCCAGGATTTGCCTTACGGTATTTGATATAGCCCCTGGTATACCAGATGGCCCTGATTTGCAGCCCTCTTGAAGGATAAAGTTATTAACAATGTAAACATTTCTGTAATGCAGTGTGGCTTACAGAGGGCCCCCAAGGTACACTATTTAACTTTATTTATTTATTTTAAAAGATTTATTTACTTTCATCCATTTTACCCCTTCTCCTCCTGCCCCCCGTTTTTGCTGTTTTGTGTCTATTCACTGGGCAATTCTGTGTGTCTGTTTCCTGTCCTCTCCTCTCATCATTCTCCTGTTTCACCGGGATTCGATCCTGGGGACCTCCGATGTGGGAGCGAGGCGTTTTGCCACCTGTGCCACCTCTGTTCCTGTTTTTTTTTTTGGTGCGTCTTATCTGGCTCTCCCTTGTGTCACTCTCCTGTTAGGTCACCATCTTGCTGCGTGGCTCAGAGGGGCCTAACGGCGCGCCTGCATGCGGGGCCTGACGGCCTACACGCCTTCTATAGTTTTCTTTATTTTACTGGGAGGTCCCAGGGATCGAACCCAGGTCCCTCCATATGGGAGACGGATGCCCAACCATTTGAGCCACATCCGCCCCCCACTATTTAACAACACTTTTATTATAGCAACCATTTATTGAACATCTATATGTCTTAGGCTTCATTGGACTTTGGACATACAAGGAAGAATGAACTTGTTCTCACCTTTTAGTCACCTCTGCCTATTGAATCATGTGGCCAGGGGCATTTTTTTCACTGGATTTTAAATCCTGCAAAGTCACAGAATAATCATTTTCATCTTTATTTCATCTAGACGCCTAAAGTATTTTTCCATAATTTAACAAACTTTAAAATACATTTATTAATCGTCCAAAGATAGGAAAGTATTTCACACTCACATAAGGAGAAGAGTAAAGGTTTTTCTCGCAATTGAGAGTTTTCAGCTTCACTTTCTACACAGACACACATAGATTACACAACACAAACGTACAGACACATGGAGAGACCCACAAAACAGAGACAGACAGATCCATGTGCATGCATGCATATAGACCCACAGACAGTGCTTTTCTCTGAATCCTTGAGATTTGAGGGTAAATTACATACACCAGGGCCCTTTACCCGACAGTACTTGAATGTGCACTTCCTAAGGAGAGGGATATTCTTTTACATAACCAACAGTATACAGTTACCAATTTCATAAATTTACATTGACACGGGAATTGGATGTGGCTCAAGCGATTGAGCTCCCGCCTACCACATGGGAAGTCCCGGGTTTGGTTCCTGGTGCCTCATGGAGAAGACAAGCAAGACAGCGAGCTGGTGTGACTGGCAGGCATGGCGAGCTGACGCAAACAAGGAGACACAGAAGAGGAAAGACATTGAGAGACACAACAAAGCACGGACCTGAGGTGGCTCAAGGGATTGAGTGCCTCTCTCCCAAATGGGAGGTCACACAGTGCCTCCTAAAGAGAAGGTGAGCAGACAGAGCACACAGCAAATGGACACAGAGA
This sequence comes from Tolypeutes matacus, assembly GCA_026826555.1. NCBI lineage: Eukaryota > Metazoa > Chordata > Mammalia > Cingulata > Chlamyphoridae > Tolypeutes > Tolypeutes matacus. The sequence continues at coordinate 3,672,089 of JAKSZT010010873.1, read as the reverse complement.
GCAGGCAGCGAGAGCAAAAACAACACAGGGGGAGGGAATAAATTTTTAAAAATTTTCATTGCTACAATACTTTCTTCTAGTCTATTATCCATATTTTAATTTTGTCAGTTGACCTTGTAATGTCCTTCAGAACATTTTCTTCTTCCAGTCCAGGATCCAATCCAGACCACGTATTGTCATGCCTTTAGTTGTCATGTCTCTTTAGCCTCCTGTAATCTGAAACCTTTCCCCCGTCTTTGTCTTTTATGACATTGATATTTTTTTGCAGGGAATACCCCTACCCCCCTCCCAAACCCCCAGCACACATTTTGGGAACATTCCCCATTTTGCCAAACACCTAAAATTTCTGACAGGATTAGGGAAGGCTTTATGGAAAAGGAGATGGGATGGAAAAACCTGAAATTTCTAATAACAATTGGTTATCCTGAACTTCTGTGATAAACTCTTTAATGTCACTAACCATGCCTTGCATCAGCCCTTAGTTGGATATAATTTCAGTTAAATAGTTTTAACGAAAATAGCAGGGAGTATAATTTATGTCCACTTACTGGGATTTGCTATTGGATTATTTATAAATCTTTGACTTTTTCTTTGCCTTTATAGTTTTATAAGGGTATCAGAAAATTAGCTTTTTCTTCCCAATAAATTTATTTACATTATTTTGTAAGCAACATCCCATTTTGCCTTCTTGGAACAGTGTTGATGAGGAATGCTTCTTCGTAGTCATGCTGCTTGTAACCGTTTTCGAATGCTGCCTGTGATGTTAACACTGAGCTGATGTCATAACCTCTAATTTATATTGGCTGTTTTATTGTATCATTCCAAATGTTTGCATGGTTACCAGACAGGCATTAGTTACTTTGCCTGCACAGAAATATTTGTCATCTTTTTATGTGGCTTATGCACTGCAGTTGTAGGGAATTTCTTTATTTTTAGGATTTCCCTTGTCTGAGATCTCAGTGAGTTGACTTTTCCTGACATTTGAGTTGTGAACTCCCTAAAGATCAGGCGTCCTTTTATGTACCATTACTGTATCACATTTGAGTTCCTATTTGAGTATAAATAATATATGTACAGAAACAGAAAATAGGTATATGTGGCTTATCTGTCGTGAGCACGTGGGGGAGTACTCATTCTGTAGGAAATAGAAATCCCCCTTCTTGGGACTCTGAGCACCTTGCAGAGATGCTCATAATCTGTGGTTCTAGCTTCTTCTGGACCCCTTTGTTATAACTCAGCCACAAAATTAAAGACTGCTTTTTAGTATTGGTGAAGTGTGACTGCTTACTTTCAAAAGCTCATGCATTTTGAGGATTGAAAACAGGTCTAATTATGGCAAGAGGGTGTGATTGAACGTGCATTTTGATGGAGCTGTTTACGGATCCGTGTAAGCCAGTGTTAAAGAATTCAGGCCGCAGTCAGAGACCTCTGGCTAGCCGTTGTTGGGGGCTAAGTGATATTTTAGTGTTGCCCCGTTGATAGAGTTACTTGTGTCTTACTTAGAGTAAATGTTTTCATCAAGTCCTCATCTGTCAGTGGAATCTTGAAACTAACACGTGCAAAATCATAACTTCTGGGCAAAATGGGTATATTGAAGAATTGTCAAATAATTTCTGTTGAGCTTTTTTGCCGTTTTTATGGTTTAATATTTTGGGTAGGTAAGGTATTTATATGGTTCAGAAATAAACACTCTGAAAAAGTACACACTAAGAATTCTTACTCCCACTCCTTCATTTTTAACAGTATATCTTGGAGCTCTCTTCCTATCTGTACACAAACTCTTGCTTATTTTTTCTTTGTGAATTTTGTAACCAGATTGAAGATGCATATCTGTGGAGAAATTATTGACATAAAGTTGTAATAAATGTACATTTAGAATCTGTCTCAAACTTTTTAAAATAATACTTTTAAAATAAAGAATAATCCTCTGATTGGGCAGTCATCGTAAAGTGAAATTAGTAAAACCTAAATAATAGGAAAAAATATTTCACTGGAACTTAGGCATTCCGACTATTAAGCATGAGGCTGAGCATAAAGTTGTTCACAGATGGCTAGTGGCAAAGTGGTTTGGCATCTGAATTCAAACAGAAAGTTGTGTGCGCTAATAGCTTGGGATCACATTCTTTTCCTTCTCCCTCTTTACTGCCAAGGTTTTATTAAATCATTTTGAATTTTACTTCTCTTACTGAATTAACTAGCTCTCTCTTTTTAAAAGACTTGAGACTTGTATATGGGCTCAAAGTGTGCTTAGAAGTGTTATTTAAACGAACATTTCATTTTGATTGATTTTCACTTCCCCATCGGGAAGAAAACCTGAAGAAAACCTGCCTAAAGAAAATCCGTAACAATCATGTAGAACTTTCCAGTTTTCATTTCTCATTTTTATATATCTTCTCCGTATTCTGAATTAAAATGGTCCTTTTTATCATTCATAAGAACGTGATTCTAGTGTAGCAATTGCTTTTTAATATTTGCAGTAAACGTCACAATTACAGTATCAACAGTTTCTCGTATTTTACTTCATTGTTCACTCTTATATTCCTTTACTTGAATTCATTTTCTGGAATTCTTAAGTATTCCACCCCTTGCCCTCCCAATAAAACAAAGAGTAGTATATGGGTATCAGAGAATGTTATTTTTCTTTTGCACTTGAGTGATAATCTAACTATAGAATAGAATTCTATGGAAATAAACTTCTTTAGATTTCTAGGAACAAAATACTTTTTTTCTTAGAACTTTTTAAACATTGCTTCATTGCTTTATAAAAGCATTTAATGTTGCAAAGGAGATCGTCGTTTCCTTCCACCCTAGCAAAAGCTAATAGGATTGTCTCTTTATTCATGGATGCCAAAATTTAGACCAACCGAACAGAGGGAACAGTCTACACAAGACCTCCCTCATTTCTGGCACCAACGGCAAGTTTGGAGGGTTCCCAAAACCACCCTCAAGTTTGGTAATTTGCTAGAAGGACCCCCAGAACTCATCGAAATCTTTTATACTCAAGGTTATGGTTTATTTTAGGGAAAGGACACAGATTAAAATCTGTATGGAGTGGAGTCCAGGGAAGGCTCCTCTGCCCCCTGTGGAGTCATAGTGTGTTACTCTCCTATTGTCGTATGACGATATAATATGTGTGAAGTATTGCCAACCTGGGAAGCTCACCTGAACTTTTGGTGTCGAGTTTTTATTGGGTCTCGATCACATACTGCCTGTGTGGCTGACCTTAGTCTCTAGCCCCTCCCAGAGATTGGGCTGATGCTTTTAGTCTCTAATCCCTTCTGGAGGCAGAACTGATAACATGTGGCCCAGCGTCCCTCACATTTAGATTAGACTGTCTGGTGGCCAAAGCCCCTATACAAATAGACTCCTCTATCAGATGTGACATTCCAAGGGCCTAGAGAGCACCTCCAGCAGTCAGTGGTAAAGGCCAGACCTTTCTTTGGGACAAGTTAAAAAAAATTTTTTTTAAACAATTTATTGAAGTATATCATTCATACATGAACATATATAAACTATAAGTGTCCAGTAAACATCGTGAACTTATAAAACAAACATGCATAACATCATACAGGGCTCCCACACATCACCCCCCCACAAACACCCCGCATTGTTGTAAAACATTTGCTAACAAATCACTAAAGAGCGTCGTCAAAGTATTACTACTAAGTATTGTCTGTATCTTCCTCTGCTATACATTTTTTTTTTTCCTTTTTTTTTTACCGGGAGGTCCCGGGGATTGAACCCAGGTCCCTCCATATGGGAGATGGATGTCCAACCATCCGAGCCACATCCATCCCCCTGCTATATCTCTTGACCAAAGATACCCAAAGTTATAGTTTTTTCCCGTACAGGATGGCCGTATAATAAATCAGGTTTATTTATCACCAGCATTCTAAAAATCAGACTTGGGGAGAAAAACTAGGTCTGGGGACACATGCATGGTTTCTAATATAGTGAATGTTTAGCCTACCCTGATAATCACAAAATCAGGACAGCGCAAGTTAATTCTTTACTACATGTTAGAGTTCAAGAGTTTAATTAGAATTAGGCAAGTGTGTATATAACTTTCTTTTTGTCACTTGGTGTGGTTTAAAGACTGGTTTAAAGATTGTGGAAAACAATTGGGCCATTCCTCAAAAGGTTAAATGTAGAACTACCAAATAATCCACTTCTAGGAATATACCCAGAAGAACCAAAAGCAGGGACTTGGACAGTGTTCATAGCAGCATTATTAACAATAGCCAAATGTTCATCAACTGATGAATGGGTGAACAAAATGTGATATGTGCGCGCGCACACACACACACACGGAAATATTATTCAGCTCTGAAAAGGAATGAAGTTCTGATACACGCTACTACATGAATGAACCCTAAAGGCATCATGCTTAGTGAAATAAATTGGACACAGAGGGACAGATCTGTGTTTTCTCCTAGTCCATGCCTTGTCTTCATTTTCTCCTGAATGATGAACACTCAGTGCGTGAGCTTTGTGGTTATTCCAGATTGAAAGGTCTCTCTCTGCAGTGGGATTCTAAAGGAATACCAGTCAGCAGTGTCATTTTTCAACCCTCCTTTCTTCTGCTTTCTTTTCAACTAAAGATGCCTTTTTCTTCCATTACTTGTACCTGAGTGAAATTAATATAAGCCTTTCTCCAGTATTGGAGATATAAGAAAGTCTCAGCTTATGTGAAAGTATTTCAGAACATCATATTGGAAACCTGCTTATTTTCACTAGTGCACATCCGTCAATGCAGTTTCTTTGTGAACTTTTGCAAGTATATGTAAATGCTACATGAAGGAGTTTTCATTAATGTCTCTTTACTGTTTTGATCAATATTGCCAAAAGCCATCCAGAAATGCTTTCCCCTGTGCATTCTCACCAACAGGGTGTGAGAATTAGTTGCATCAAAAATAATGGGTATTGGGAGCCAATGTGACTCAGTGGTTGAGTGCCAGTTTCCCACATAAGAGGTCCCAGGTCCAATCTCTGGTCCCTGTACCTCAAAAAACAAAAAAAAATAAAGGGTGTTACCCATTTATATGTTTTGCTGCTGGTTATTATTTACTCACATGCTGGAAAATTTCCCTGTAAATTACTAGAAAGTAATCTCCTTTGGAGCAGAGGAACCACAGCTCAGCTCCTCCTTTTTATCCCCAGTGCCAAAGTGTTTGATACTCAAGTTGATTCAAGAAGTTTTTGATTGAATGGATGAATAATTAATGACTGAGGCTCTTTGTAGAAATCTAGACGTATCGATTCTTGTCACTACTTATTTCTTGAAGCTCCAGGGAGACTATGAACTTGTAGGCACTTGCCACATTCACTTATGTGCAGTTTAACCAGTTGTTTTTCCAGGAAGTCACACCCAGGATTCTATGGGTGAGGGCCACAAGTTGGTCTATGCTTATTTAATAATATGGGTATCTGTGCATTATGTTCAAATGCATTTTTAAATTATATGTATATTATATATATATTTAATGATCATTGGATCATTAACATTTTCCTTTTTTGAGTCTCCCTGTTTTCCTATTTGAACCACGTTTTCTGCTTTTCTTGAGTATGTATGGCACAGAAAACAGAAATGGAGGTAGTGGCATGAGTCAGCAGAAAGGTAAATGGAGCAACTGGAAATTTTTGTGAACCAAAAAAATTCTTCTGCAAGCAGGACTCTGAATTTGGTGAATAAAATTGACTTGTTTCAGGTAAGCGTTACCAATTTCAGAGTGTGCTTTGGCAATTTGTAGAAAAGGTTATGTAGTGTTTTCTCTTTTGTAATTGGAAAATAATATACTTGGAAATCTCAATTTGCAGACCCTCAATTTGTTTTACTAAGAAGGGGTCTTGGAGATTCTGACACAAAAATTTCATAGAATTGTTATATGTGTATAGCATTTTATAATATATAGCATTGTTTGAAAGTATATAATTTGCATGTTTTATGTGATCAGTACTCTCTTATTTTTTACAGTATATTTTTGGAGATTTTAGCCCCGATGAGTTCAATCAGTTTTTTGTGACTCCTCGCTCTTCAGTTGAGGTAAGACAAAATTTTGCTTTAATGAGTACATGTGTCGATAGAATTAATAGTTGTGTTTCTTTAAATTTTTTTAATTAATGAATTTTTTTGTTTGTTTTTATAGAGGAGGTGCCAGGGATTGAACCCAGGACCTCGTACATGGGAAGCAGGTGCTCAACCACTGAGCTACACCCGCTCCCCAATTTATGTTTTTTTAATAAAAAATTTCAAGGTACAGAGATGGGCAGAGACTAATAGGATAAATGCCTGTGAGCCCATTTACCAGATGTGACTAATATTAATAGTTTGCTGTATTTGCTTTAATTTAGATTTTTTTAAAATAAAACATTACAGATATAGTTGAGTCCTCCATTGTATCCCTCCCTTGTCTCATTCCCCTTCTTCCTTAGAAATAACGATTCTCTTGAAGTTGGTAAATGTTGTTTCTTGCCTCTGGTTTTACTGTAATCGTTTACTACGTAATGTGTTCATCAACAGATAGTACATTGTATTGTTTTATGTGGTTAAGAATGCCATATAATAGTGTCATTTGTAATTTGTTTATTTTAAGCTACCATTATGCTTTTTAGATTTAGCAACACTGATAATTTTGATCTTTTTTTTTTTTTTTTTACTGGATACATAAAAAATTTTTTTTGAATCAAATATTTTACCCAATATATTTGTTTCATAGTAACACAGTCATCCAGTATTTGTCCTTTTATGTCTGGCTTGCTTTGCTCAGCATAATGTCCTCCTGGTTCATCCATGTTGTCATATGCTTTACGACTTCATTTCTTCTTACAGCTGCATAATATTCCATCGTGTGAATAAACCACAGTTTGTTTATCCATTCATCTGTTGATGGACACCTGGGTTGTTTCCAGCTTTTGGCAATGGTGAATAATGTGGCTATGAACATCGGTGTGCAGACGTCTGTTCGTGTCACTGCTCTCAGTTCTTCTGGGTATATACCCAGTAGTGGTATTGCAGGGTCACGTGGCAAGTCTATATTCAACTTCTTTAGGAACTGCCAAACAGTCCTCCACAGTGGTTGTACCATTCTGCATTCCCACCAACAGTGAATAAGTGTTCCTATCTCTCCATATCCTCTCTAATACTTGTAGCACTCTTTTTAATAGTGGCCATTCTGATAGGTGTGAAACGATACCTCGTTGTAGTTTTGATTTGCATTTTCCTAGTCATAAGTGATGTTCAGCATTTCTCCATGTGTTTTTTTGCCATTTGTATTTCTTCTTTGGACAAATGTCTATTCAAATCTTTTGCCCATTTTTTAATTGGGTTGTCTTTTTACTCTTGAGTTGTAACATCTCTTTATATACCCTGTATATTAAACCCTTATCAGATACGTAATTTCCAAATATTTTTTCCATTGAGTTGGCTGCCTTTTCACCCTTCTGACAAAGTCCTGTGAGGTGCAAAAGTGTTTAATTTTGAGAAGGTCCTATTTATCTATTTTTTCTTTTGTTGCACGTGATTTGGGTGTAAGGTTCGAGAAACCACTACCTACTACAAGGTCTTGAAGATGTTTCCCTAACACTTTCTTCTAGTAGTTTTATGGTCCTGGCTTTTATATTTAGATCTTTGATCCATTTTGAGTTGATTGTTGTATAGGGGGTGAGATAGGGGTCCTCTTTCATTCTTTTGGTTATAGATATCCAGTTCTCCCAACACCATTTGTTGAAGAGACTGTTTTTTTCCCATCAGTGTGGGCTTGGTAGGTTTGTCAAAAACCAGTTGACTGTGTAGGTGAGGGTTTATTTCTGGGTTCTCAATTCTATTCTACTGATCAATGTATCTGTCTTTATGCCAGTACCATGCTGTTTTGACCACTGTAGCTTTGTAGTATGTTTCAAGGTCAGGCAGTGAAATTCCTCCCATGTTGCTCTTCTTTTTTAGAATGCTTTGGCTATTCGGGTGCACTTACCCTTCCAGATGAATTTGGTAATTGCCTTTTCTAATTCTGTAAAGTAAGCTGTTTGGATTTTGATTGGTATTGCATTGAATCTATAAATCAGTTTGGGTAAGATTGACATCTTCACGATATTTATTCTTCCAATCCATGAACACGGAAATGTCTTTCCATTTTGTTTAGGTCTTTTTAAATTTCTTTTAGCATTGCTTTGTAGTTTTCTGTATATAGGTCCTGTACTACTTTGGTTAAATTAACTCCTAAGTATGTGAGTCTTTTTGTTGCTGTTGAAAATGGAATTTTCCCCCTGATTTCCTCCTCAGATTGTTCATTACTAGTGTACAAAAACATTACTGATTTTTGCGTGTTGATCTTGTATCCTGCCACTTTTCTGAATTCATTTATTAGCTCAAGTAGCTTTGTCATGGATACTTCAGGATTTTCTAAGTACAGGATCATGTCATCTGCAAACAGTAAGAGTTTTACTTCCTCTTTTCCTATTTGGATGCCTTTAATTTTTTTTTTCTTGTCTAATTGCCCTATCTAGAATTTCTAGTACAATATTGAATAACAGTGGTGACAGTGGGCATCCTTGTCTTGTTCCCAGTTTTAGAGGGAAAGCTTTCAACCTTTCTCCATTGAGTATGATGTTGGTTGTGGGTTTTTTCATATAGATAATTTTTATCTTGTTCTTTAATTTTAATTGTTGAATACCATTGTTTAAACACACCACAATTTACTTACCTGCCTTGAGGGCCATTTATGTCTTCAGTTTCACTGCTACAAAAATGTTGAAGTAAATGTATTTTGTCATGTCTCCTCCTCCTCAGTGGGTTTCTCCAGGAAATGTTACTCCAAAGTGGAATAGATTGGTTCTGCAGAGGTGGGCATCTTTAGCTTTACTCGACCTTACCAATTTGTGGTTTTACCGGTCTGCGTTCCCACCAGCAGTACATGGGTTTTCTCACTTACTTACTCATTCATTCGTTTGTTCGTTCGCTCATTCATTCGTATTAGAGAAGTTGTGAGTTTACAAAACAATCATGCATACCATACAGGATTCCCATACATGCCCCAACACCTCGCATTGTTGCAGAACATTTGTCACAAATGATGAGAGAACATCGCCAAAGTATTACTGCTAACTATAGTCCATTTCTTATATTTGATCTATTTTTCCCATAAACCACCTGTAACCGTTGGGGAATTTGATGTAGTTATGAATTCCAAAAATATAATTGAATCATGCTTGTAAACTGATCTGTTAATCTGGGCATGATTAGGTTAGGATTAGGGCGTTGAGCCCCACCCCTTGGTGGGTGGGGAATTGAATATAAAAGGCAAGGCAAAGGACAGTTGCAGCAGTCTTTTGAGAAGCAGTTTTGATGTTGGAAAGAAGGCCCCAGGGGAAGAGAAGCAAGCCATTCACCTAATCGTCTACAGCTGACCTTGTGGAGGAAACAGGAGCTAAGCCCGGAGAGAAACACAGCCCCGGGAAGAGAGGAACCCCAGAAGCCTGAACCCTGGCAAACGCCAGCAGCTGTCTTGCTCTAACACGTGGCAATGGACTTTGGTGAGAGAAGAAACTTAATGCTTTATGGCCTGGTATCTGTGGACGTCTACCCCAAATAAATACCCTTTATAAAGACCAACCCATTTTTGGTATTTTACATTAGCACCCCTTTGGCTGACTAATACACCACCCTATTATTAAAACCATGTTATTAGTATTGTATATTTGTTATGGCTCATGAGAGAATGTTCTCATATTTGTACTGTTAACCACAGTCCATCATCCACTACAGGGTTCACTGTGTTATATGGTCCCATGCCTTATACAGTCCATCCAAAGTGTACACTCAGTGGCTCTCAGTTTCATCACAAAGTTGTGCTGACATCACCTCAGTAAATTTTAGAACGTTTTCATTACTCCAAAAGGAAAAATCCCATACCTCCTTATACCCGCTATTGTTGTCCCTTAGAATTGAGTCTCTTTGCCTTTGCTGCAAAAACATTACAATATTACTGTTAACTGTAGTTCTTAAGTTACATTAATTGTACTTTTCCCATGTATCACCATATTCATAACACATTGTAATAAAAGAACATTTTTGTATTTGTACTATTAACCACAATCCTCATCCATTCACCACTGAAATCACTGTTACACAGTCCTTAGATTATCCTCTAGCTTCCTTTCAATTGACATTTATGTCCCTAGACTGCCCCTTTCAGCCACAATCACATTTATAAATCAGCAGTGTTAGTTATACTCACAATAATGTGTTACCATTAGCTCTGTCCAGTTCCACACACATACTGTCAACCTTATTAAAAATTCTGCATATATTCAGCATCAGCTCCTCCTTTACCCACATTCTATCTCCTAGTAACCTATACTTTAGAGTTTACCTCCCATGAGTTTACTCATCATATTTAGTTCATATTAGTGAGACCGTACAGTATTTGTCTTTTTGTATCTGGTTTATTTGACTCAACAAATTTCATATAATGTCATTAGGGTTCATCCATGTTGTCATATGCATCCTGACTTCATTTCTTACAGCTGAATAGTATTCCATTGTATGTATATACCACATTTTGTTTACCCATTCATCGGTTGATGGACACTTAGGTTATTCCCATCTTTTAGCAATTGTGAATAATGCCACGATGAACATGGGTGTGCAAATGTCTGTTCGTGTCCCTGCTTTCAGCTCTTCTGAATATATTCCTAGTAGCAGAATTGCCGAATCATACTGCTGATCTATATTTAGCTTCCTGAGGAACTGCCAAACTGCCTTTCACAGAGGCTGCACCATTCTATATTCCCATCAACAGTGAAGGAGTATTCCTATTTCTCCAATCCTCTCTGGCACTTGTAGTTTCCTGTTTTTTTTTTTAGTAATGGCCATTCTGATGGTGTGAAATGATATCGCATTATTGTTTTGATCTCCGTTTCCCTAATAGCTAGTGATGTTGAGCATCTTTTCATGTGCCTTTGGACCATTTGTATTTCCTCTTTGGAAAAATGCCTATTTTTAAATTGGGTTGCTTGTCTTTTTATTGTTGAGTTGTATGATCTCTTATATAACATGGAAATCAAACCCTTATCAGATATGTGGTTTCCAGATATTTTCTCCCATTGAGTAGGTTGCCTTTTCACCTTCTTGACAAAGTCATTTGAAGCACACTGATGTTCATAGCATCCAACATCAGCTTCCCCATCTCAACCCACATTTCATCTCCAACCAACCTGTAGTCAGTAAGTCTACTCATCATATTTAGTTCATATCAGTGAGACCATATAATGTTTGTCCTTTTGTGTCTGGCTTATTTCACTCAACATAATGCCCTCAAGGTTCATCCATATTGTCACGTGCTTCCCCACTTCATTTCTTGTTACAGCTGAATAGTATTCCATCATATGTATGGACTACATTTTGTTTATCCATTCATCGGTTGATGGACACTTCAGTTTTGTTTCCATCTTTTAGCAATTGTGAACAATACCACTGTGAACATCGGTGTGCAAATATCTGTTTGTGTCCCTGCATTCAGTTCTTCTGAATATATTCCTAGTGGTGGGAGTGCCGGATCATATGGCAGTTCTATATCCAGCTTTCTGAGGAGCCACCAAACCGTCTTCCATAGAAGCTGCACCATTTTACTCAGCCACCAAAACTGAAGGAGTGTTCCTATTTCTCCACATCCTCTTTAGCACTTGTAGTTCTCTTTTTTCTTTTTAAAGAGAAATTGTGAGCTTACAAAACAGTCATGCATAATGTGCAGAATTCCCATACATCACCCCTCCACCAACACCTCATGTTGTCATGGGACATTTGTTACAGATTGTGAAAGAACATGATCAGACTATCACCACTAAATATGGTCAATAGTGTACACTTCGTATATTTTTTTCCATACACCCCTATTATTAGCACTATGTATTAGTACTGTACATTTGTTATAGGTCGTGAGAGAACACTCTCATATTTGTACTGTTAACCATAGTACATCTTCACCCGCATGGTTCACTGTGTTATACAGTCTCATGCCTTGTACATTCTATCCAAAGTGTATACTCAGTGGCTTTCATGTTCAGCACAGGGTTGTGCAGCCATCACCCCAGTAAACCTTTAAACGTTTTCCTTAGTCCAAAAGAAAAAAATCCCATACCCCCCCCCATTATTGACCCTTAATGTTGGTATAGTACCTTCTTTGACATTGATGCAAGAATATTAGAATATTGCTGTTAACTACAGTCCATGTGTTACATTAATTATGTTTTTTCCCATGCATCACTATATTCTTACCACCTCATAATAGTGACGTACATTTTTTCTAGTTCATAGAAGAACACCTTGTATTTGTACTATTAACCGCAATCCTCATCCACCTCCGGGTTCATTGTGTCATTTCAGTCCCTAGATTATTCTCTAGTTTTCTTTTAGTTGACATTTACATCCCTAGCCTATCCCTTTAGCCACACTCCCATTTATAAACCAGCCATGTTAGTTATACTCACTGTAATGTATTACCATAAACTCTATCCATTTCTGTACTTTTACAGTCAAGCTAATTGAAAATTTGACATACATTAAGCATCAGTACCCCTTCTCAGCCCTCATTCTGTCTCCTAGTAACCTGTAGTCTAGTTTTTAACTCCATGTGTTTATTTTTCATATTCAGTTCATATTAGTGAGACCATACAATATGTGTCCTTTTGTGCCTGTCCTTAAAATTATCCATGTTATCATGTGTCCCAATTTCATTTCTTCTTACAGCAACATAGTATTCCATTGTATGTTGTATATACCACGTTTTGTTTATTTGTTCATTGGTTGATGGACACTTCTGTGGCTCATCTCTCCCTGGGCCTCAGCTCTTTGAGCCTCTAGGGGGCTTCTCTCCTTGGAGCTCAGCTATGAGCAAATGTGTGGAGTCCTTTCTCTCACATGGCCAGATCAGATATGGCAGCTTCCTTTTCCTCTGTGTGTTTCTCTCTCTCTCTTTGTCTTTGTTTATATCCGATCCAACAAGAAGGTGAAGACTGATGCTGAGTCACACCTTACTCTCACATGCACAGGAATGGATTAGTTCAAAAACATATTTTTCTTTTTTGGGATACGTAAAAGACTTCAGACTGTTACAGGCATGCATCCTCTTTTTGGTCCTGGTTGTTTGGGCTCTCTTTGTTCCTTTATTCATTCTTATGAATTTCAGGATCAGCATGTCAAGTTCCATGAAAAACTATTTAAATTTTGATTGGAATTGCATAAAAATCTGGATCAATTTGTAGAAAAATTAACATCTTTATGATAGTGAGTTTTTCAAAACATGATTGTGGTATATTTATCCATTTATTCAGGCTTCTTTTATATCCACTGTATATGCTTAATTGTTTCTGTTTTAGTTTTGAAAAGCTTATTGAGAAATGTTTTCAGATTTTTAAATATAAAAACTGTTGAGATTGCCCTGATAAGGAAAAAAAGAGAAGTAACTCTATGGCAAATGAAATCTTGATTAACTTTTTATAAAAACTTCTAATAAAAGCTAACTAGTCCATTAGATCCAGTATTTGATAAATTCACACAAGTGAGTGTAAGCATGTATAAATAATACATGTGTGTAGGGTTCTTGTTTTGTTTTGTTTTGAGGTACCGAGGCCAGGGATTGAACCCGGGACCTCGTGTGTGGGAAGCTGGTGCTTAACCACTGAGCCACATCGGCTCCCCTGCGTAGGGGTCTTTTATTTGGTAAAATGGGGCAGGGGTGCCAACTCCTTAGAGTAGGTGTCAGGAGGCCAGAGTTGAGTTCTGCCTGGGCCACTTAGATGGGGCTTTGGTAACCCTTTACCCCTCTTCGCTTTGGCTTCTTGAGTTCTAACATTTTTTAGAGTTGTGAAGGTAGGATTAAATGATAACCTGTTGAGAGCATCTAGGCCATACAGATGTAAGAAAGATTTATATTTGATTTCTCCTCTTTCACTTTAGGGGAAAACAGGAAATCAAAGAAAATAAGCTTATATTTGATTTCATTGTGGACAGTGGATATTCAATTTGGTCTCGGCTCCACCTATTGTGTTATGCCCACTGATGGTAACAGTTCTCATTTTAAGCCATTGAAACTGGTTTCTGGGCAGTATCCTTAATCTCCCCATGCTTTCATTTTTATGTGTGTGTGTTTCCTTTTAATTTGAAAAAAATGTAGGGGTCTCTTTACCTTGCAGAAATGTTGGGAAATAAGCTAATGTGTGGGCTGATACCTAATGTATAGTAAATGGTAATAGGTAATAGATGTAGAATGGTAAAGTTAGACCAGACTTATGTGCAGAAGTAATAACTGTCACACCAAATGAGTCAAGAGCCTCAGAAATCGTGGTGTCTGGGGTCTTGAGCATGCGTTGGAGTTCTGCGGGTCTGACCAGTGTTGTCTTTCCAGACCACATGAGGTCCAGTGACTCTCCCACAGAAGGGAAATACAGGTCAATTAACATGACTCAACTGAGTTACCTTTCTCAATATTACAATGATTGTAATATAATTACATATTACACTGTGAATGTTTTGTGAGCTGGTGTGTGGTTGGATTGGTGAGTGAGTGAGAGTGTGAAAGTGAGAGTCAGAAAGAGAGGCAGAGAGTGTGAGGGGGGAGGGCAAGGAGGAGAGGGTGAGAAAGTAGATGTGAGCAAGTCAGCAAGTGATATTACCCTGCTTCCACTGTGTAATCACTTGTTTGGCCTTTTCTCCTTCAGGTAAAATAATTGCACCTCATCCATAGAATTTTTTTTTTTTAAGGAGGTACTGGAGATTGAATCCAGGACCTTGTACATGGGAAGCAGGTTCTCAACCACTGAGCTATGTCCACTCCCCTATACACACACTTTTCCTACCATGTGGCCAAGATATAAATTAGAATCTCAGTTCTTTTCTTCATATACTTTTTTTTGGCTATTAGGAACTTGATAAAGCATTTTTTTTCTCCTGTCATAATCATGTTACTGGTGTTCAAAAACAGGGTAAGGATGCCCATTGTTCTTGAAAATTTCCAGAATCTTAACATTGGAGGAGACATGCACACCTCAACCAGTTACTGAATAAATAAAAATAAGCCTACCGTAGTGTAGTCACAATTTGGAACCCAGGCAGTTAGCTTGTGTGAGAGAGCAAGTGAGCAAGAGTGTGTGTATGTGTGTGTGTGTGTGTATGTGTGTGTGTGCGCGCCGGCAGTGATGCATAGGTCAGACAGTTCTCAGCGTTCTGGCGTCTTAATGGGATCTCAAAGGCAGGATTCAGGGTGTTTTAGAGAGAGAGGAACAAGCAGTGGCAGTGCCAAAAGAGACTTTAAATCATGATCCTCCTGTGGGAGGGCCTGAGGATTGCCTTCACAAGACGGGAGCACTTTTCGGACTAAGTTGATTTTGATTTCTTTGTATAACACGATTTCCATTTTTTACGTTACTCAGTTTGCATCTGTGTGTGTGGGATGTATGTTTGTTTTTGTGTTGATTTTCTATTTTGCATTTGTTCTTTTAACTAGTGGTATAGTTCAAGAAGGAACTTTGGACAAGTCTTACAATTTCCTTCTGCTGTATGTTATTCTGTCCACTTGCCACAAACTCCTAAGGGACATCTTATGAGTGGTGGAGGTGTGTTGAATTTAGACAGTAAACACACACACACATATTCTGATTTTCACTCATTTCAGCATTCAGTAATTTCTGTAATTATGCTGCCATTTCAGTTTGGCAAATCAAAATAAGTGTTTTAAACACAGTAACAGGAAATGGCCATTTGGCTCTGGAGTTTGACTGTGTTATTGGATCCTGCCTGTACCACTTACTAGCCATGTGTCAAGAACAAACCAGCCTTATCCCTTTCATCTGTCAAGTGCCTCCCTACTTCCCTAGGCAGATGGGAGGGAGCAAGAGATTCATTTACCTAGTGCATCCCACAGGCATTTGATATAAAGTTGTTTCTAGTCCATTGTCTCCAGGCTGGGTTCTTTCCTTGTCCATGTTGCTTGGCGGGTGGTTTGGGAGTTTAGGTGAGGTTTTACGATTCCTGCAGTGGGGTGGTTGTAGAGGAAGGTGCCTGAAGGATTGTAGAGGAAAGTGATTGAAGTGTTTCAACAGCTCTATGCTTTGGATTGGGGCTTGAAATGGATGAGTGCTACGGTCCTATTTCCAAATTGTGAATCTTCCCAGCTTGCCCCACTCTCAAGTCTGAAGATTTCCTTCAAAGTTCTCTTCCCCAAGCAGAACAGAAAACAATAAATGTAAAGAGATTGTTTTTTTTTTTTTTTCAACATAACTTTAAGACAAGTAAAATTAGTTTGATATTAGGGTTGCTTTTTTGCAAAACATTCTGGTATGTGGTGTTATGAAGCTGTTTATTCTGACTCAGAAAAAGATGGCTTCTTGATGTTGATTGCAGTGTTTTTTTTTTTTTTTTTTTTAAAGATTTTATTTATCCATTCATCCATCCCCCCCTGCTGCCTGTGCCCGCTGGGTCAGCCAGCCACGCCGTGTGGGCGGGCCCGCCCCCACCAGGAGGCCCCGGGAACCGAACCCGGGGCCTCCCACATGGCAAACGGGAGCCCCACTGATCGAGCCACAGCCGCTTCCCGATTGCAGTGTTTTGTGAAAATTGCAGAATGATTAAAAAAGAAACACTTTTAGTGCCTTAAAATTGTATAGATTTCTATCACTAGGGGGCACCCTCATGTTACATTGACAAACAAAGACCGTGGTCTGTGTGTGAGTTAGCTGAACTGTCTTGTGCCTGCAGAGGGTCACAAACCTGCTTCACAGCTTCCCCAGATAGGTCACCCTTTACAGACGCACCCTCTCAGCTTCCGTGAGTGTGTGCGGGCTGTGAAGGCTGCAGGGGGTTCTCCTTTTGTGCCATCGCAATGAATACATAGGTGCCCAGGTGGCAGAAATATGTCCAGCCCTCTCAAATTCATTTCTTTTTGAATCACCTGTTTATTCTTAGCTTCCTATTTGTCATTAATTCCCTGGGAAGAGAACTTGGAGAGAGAAGCTTTTAATGCTTTTTTGTTCTGCCTTCCGGAAGCAGTTATCTCTTCACTTACCTTACCCCTTCGTCCTAAACTTTCTCATCCCAAGCATGTCCACTCTGGACATTCCCAACTTGTAAATAAAAATTATGGTGTAGCTAGGAAGAATAAGAATTTGAGATACTCATAATACCTTCCTGCTTTTGGCAAAGAAGTCATATACCTGCCATTTGGCTTTTTTCTCTCTCGCAAACAAGGAATGTGATGTCTAGCCATGAAATCAGTTATTTAAGGCATTGTTAGAAAGGAAGCCACCTTCCCAGGCTTTTTCTTCTGAGATGGCTTTTCTCTGCTCTCTGGCCATAGACCTAGTCCCAGCCACAGCTAGCTGTGCTGCACCTTAGGGTTCAGGAAGAAGTGGTACAGGCTGGTCACTCATGGGTGCCAGGAAAGAGATGGTTTATAATGAGCATTTCATTGTTGCTGATTTACAAGTCCACTGAAGTCCGTTTAGATAGGGTTTTTTTAACCTTAGTTTTCGCATTTGTATAATAACAATAAATATTTGAAAGTATCACTATAGTGTTTTTTCCTGAGTCAAATGAAATTGATTTCTGTATTATTTACTCCACGTGTGTTATTTTGTAAATGCAATGAGAAAAGTTGCATGGATAAATAGTTTTAATGAAGTGTTATGTTAATGAAGTAGGATGTGTTGGTTTTTAACATTTTGTTGAATTAAAATTTGTTTTCCACTTCCATGTGCAGCTTCCTCCGTACAATGGAACAGCGTTGTGTGGTACACAGGCTGCAGATGAGCTACCTGATGGTAAGCTGGTTCTCTACTTTATTTCCCTCGAGTGCGTTCTGGCCCTATGTGCTAGGTGGGCAGGCTACCCTGGAAACATTGCTTTCCCGTTTGTTCATACCTTTTGAATAATCATTTACTTACTTACAGAGTGATGTTCTTGCTGTAAACTATAGCAGACTTGATCATTTAGTCACTTTGGCTAATAAATTAGTTTCAAAATCTATTCTTTGCTTCAGCGTGACAAATGTTTAAGGTTTAGTTCAGGAAGTAGTTGTTAAATTCTTTTTTTTTTCCTTAACAGTTCTCAGTGCCACAGGTATATTATTCTTCATAGCCTCATGCTTTTTGTAAATTTTCTGAAGTGGGCCTTCTTGTCTTGTTGCTGAAACTGCTGGGCCCAAAATCTTGCTAGTCTCTGAGCTTGTGTTCTCTGTCCCACTAAGTGGCAGCTTGACTCTGTCCTTGAAGTTCTCAATCCTGTCCGGGTGTGTCACTAACTCTTGGGAATGCAGCTAACCTCTTCTCCTGATTAGTTCCTCTAGGTCTCTATCACAGACACTGATTTCTGGAGATTGTGTTTACTGAGAGGATTGTATTTAAGAATCCAGTGTTTAAATAACAGTCGGATCATTTAATTATTGTAGGCTGCCATTAAACCATTTCAGTCTATCTGGACCATTTTTCAGTCTGGATCACTGTATTTTAAAGGCCCTCACAGGCCTCTGAGAAGGTGAAAGCCAGATCAGACAAATTAATAATTAATTTAAATAATTATAATTTAGGTTTAAATATAAACCTTGAAAATACGAACCAAACATTTTGTCTGTAGTAAAACCAGAAAATATTATTATATCTAAAATTATTTTAGCAATTTTATAAGAAACAGTAAAATAGGAAAAGAGCAGCTCTTAATACTGGATTAGGATGAGTAATAAAGAAAATGAAGCCGTGAGGACCCCGAGCCTTCTGAGCGGCTTTTTTGTCTGCCACTTGCTCAGCCTCCATGTCTCTGTGTCACTGAGATTCCCTTTGTCTCCATATTGCCTAGCTATGGCTTTGTGCATAGTAAGTGTGCCACATAGGTTTGTTGAATGTTTAAAAGTGGTTCATTACTTTTAATTTCAAATTACTCCTTTCTGTCTAGTTCAGTTAATAGACTCATCCTCCACCCAGGAGGTTTAAGCTGGAAATTGGCACCATTAAGTCCTCCTCCCTAACAGCCAAGCCGTCTCTCCAATCCACTCCTCCCTTCCTTTCTCACGGCCACTTAAACTAGTTCCAGGCCGTCTTAACTTTCCAGTCATTGTTTCTTGGCTCGCATTCCCATCTCTGCTCTCTTCCCTCAAGTCTAACTTTTATTCTTCTGAAAATTCAACTGGAATCCAGCCACCTGCTTGCACTCTTGGTGACAGGCCAGTTTAAAGGCTCCTTATTCTTTGAGGCCTTTTCTCTATACTCTTGCTTTTTATTTCTTTAACAATGCCTATTCCACTGGACAGGCATGAATCTGCCTCCCCTTTTAGACTGAATTCTGCTCTTGATGGCAGGGACCAGAGTACATTCACTCCTAGGAGTTGCACAGTAGAGTAGCTGGAATGTTTTTAAGTCCTCAGTATGTTACTGGATGAACGATTTAGATTTAGAATAATTTGTCCTACTACTTCCCACCACAACACAGCATGCACTTTTCTACCTGTGCCCTTTTCAGTCAATTCCTAAAGCTTGAAGGTCCTGTTTCCCCCGCCCCCACATTAAGAATTCAGTAATCCTTCAAGTTCCATGGGCCTATCTATAGCTTCTGTTTGAAATCATCACTTTTTTCTGTGTCTCAAAGCATTCTCTTTATAAAGCTGATGAGGGCCTTATCTCATCCTTGCTCTGAATTGTCATCATTAGTTGAATGTATTTTTGTCTTCCAAGTAAATGTAAACTTGTTGAGGGCAGAGGCCTTGCCTAGTTCACTCTGTAGTACCCTCTGTAGTACCCTCTAGTGACTGAAACAGTCTGTGCTCTGTGATGATTGCACTGATTTGCTAAGAGTTAAGTGGAGAAATTATAGAAGCCACTAAAACCATAGTTTTTAGTCTGTGGTAGTGGGTGTGGAATTCCCTGGATGTCTCTGAGCACTGCAGGCTCCGTCCCCATCCTGGTCATCATGTTACATAAATGCATTGAGCAGACCTTGAGAAGTGTTGCCATAAGATGTGCTTGTTTTGTTTGAGCTGGTTCTCCTTCCCCCAGCAAACCCACTGCCTACATGACTTGAGTGTTATCAGTGATCATGATATATTGATTGTGTTGTTTAAAATACAAGTTTCTTAGGCCTTCCTTTCCTCCCACAGCCTGACAAAACTGGGCTTTCTCAGGACCTCCCAGACTTGCAGTGCAGTGCGAACTTGTGTCTGTACTGATTGTTTATATGATTAAAAAAAAAAAAGAAGAAGAAGGAGAACTGCTCTGGGCAGGAATTTACTTTCCAGTGAAGTGAGCAAGTACTGTACTTGGTACATGTTTTAACAGAGCCTTAATATATTGAAATGGTTCCATTCAGGTACAACACATTCTAGAATGTTTTATGCTAAGATAAGAGTAAGAATTGAGGGTCAGAAGGCACTGCGTCTGTTGGAAATAATAAAAATCTTGCACAAGTTGCATGATGTAATGCATACTAGTTTTTCATGTGATTTCACAACCTACACCATTGTATTTAATTCCCAAAGTGTAGCCTTCTTGTGTACAGCCTTCTTCATTTGTGTCAGATACATCCATTTCAATCCATGTAACACTGCATCCTTGAAGCATCATGGAATATATGATTCTTGGTAGCAAAATGGACAGTCAACTTCTAAGTATAATAAATTCATTTTTCTTTGGTAGTTTAAAAAAAAAAAGGAAACAATACAAAATCAGTGCTCTGTGGACAAAGGACTCAAAATGGGTTATAATCATAGGTATAATCAGCAGTGTTCTTTTTTACAGGAACTTTTTGTTGTTGTTGGGCAGGAACATGTTCCCTCCTAGAGGGAAGGTGTGATATCAAACAGAAACGAAGAATTAGGCCTGCGTATAGGCTCGCCTCCCTGCCAACTTGCATATGACTGAGCCCTATCTGGAGCTCTTTTTCCTTCTTAGGGTCCTTTCAAATAAAATAGATTTAATTCTCTGTAGAAGAACACACAGTTCTTTGGGTCTTATGATTTTATCTTCTTTCTTCTTTAAATATGCACCTTGAAAAAAATTGACCTTATGCTAGACTTGGAGAAAGTGACATTAAAAGTGAATTGGAAAAAAATGTGAATTGAGGGGTACACGTGTAGCTCAGGGATTGAGCACTTGCTTCCCGTGTAAAAGGTTCTGGGTTCAATTCCTGACCCCCCCCCCCAAACAACCCCAAAACAAAACCAAAATGAATTGAAAAGCATGTGTCCTTTAGTTCATCAGCTTCAAAATTTTATAATGATTTCATCAAACATCAGATGATTTTGATGCCCGGTGTTGAAAGGCACCAATGATTCTAAGACTCAACCTAATTTCAGAGATGTGAAAAAAATATACAGCTTAAATGGTTGCAATATGTGATTGTGCTCAACTGGTATGAGGTCCTGGGTTCAATCTCCTAAAGAAAAAAGATATTTAGAACTCTGAAGCCCTGGCCTTATCTTTGATCCTTTTGGAAGTACCTTTCACCACTCATGGAGTTAATCCAATATGAATTCACTTAGTGGGACTTTACAAGCATTCATGGGGAGTGGGGACAATTTCAGGCTTCAATTAAGGTTGTCAGTAGAGGAGACTGAGAGGTGGATAATTTGAAAGAATGCCTCTGGCATGCCCCTTTGAGAGAGGATCAATTCTTTGTGCAGTTCTCCCCGCCCCAGTCATTAAATTAAGGTACCAACTGAAGAAGCCAGATTGTAAAGATCTGATTTCGGAGGTACTCTTCAGTGGTCCTGCTACCCAGCCCTGCCTCCCGCATGCTGAGAGAGTGGGTCAACAGCCCTTCATGAGGATGGAGGGCCCCATGTGTAGCTCTCATCTCCTCTGTCATCATGGCAACTGGGATTCCGTGCCCCCCCCCCCGAGGTACCAGGGGGACTGGGGTTTGAACCAGGGACCTTGTATGTGGGAAGCTGGCTCTCAGCCACTGAGCCACATCTCCCCTGTGTTGGTTTTTTAGTTTGTTTTTGTTTTTTCTAGGAGGCACCGGGGACCAAACCTGGGACCTCCCATATGGGAAGCAGGTGCTCAGCTGCTTGAGCCACATCCGCTCCCCCCTGATCTTTTTTAAAGCTTGTGGAAAAGTTGAGTGACACGTGCTTCTGTGAATTTTTGACCGTTAAAGTTATCGATTAAAGTTTAATTCCATTAGTAGAGATTTAAAAGCAGTCCTCAATTTGCAAGGAAAATAATCCCAGAGATTGGACTGTTTCATCTCCTGCCCCCTAACCCCTTTCCTTTTTCGTAGATGAACAATAAAACAAGTAGCTTCAGGTTCTCAGCCAAAATTAGTTATGTGGAGAGGATTAATTTCTTATGGCCTCACCTCTCTTTCCCCACTTTGGAGGAATTTGTAGGGATAAGATATATGTATATATACTTTATTTATTTATTTTTTTTAAAGATTTTATTTATTTATTCATTTATCCCCCCACTTGCTGCTTGTGCTCGCTGGGTCAGCCAACCACGCCGTGTGGGCGGGCTTGCCTTCACCAGGAGGCCCCGGGAACCGAACCCGGGGCCTCCCATATGGTAAACGGGAGCCCTACTGATTGAGCCACAGCCGCTTCCCTATGTATATATACTTTAAAGAAATTATTTTTATGTTATTTCTGGGACAGTGCTTAAGGCGTTACTAAGTAGGTGAAATAAGCAAATGAGCTAATAAAGTCGAATTCTATTATAGGGTGCTTTTAAACAGCAAAATGTTATTTGCTTTTTCTTATACATTCATTTAAATTTATACGTTCTGAGTTTCCCTTAGTTACCTGGAAAGTAGAGGATAAGCATAGGCTTCTGTTGGTCATATCCCAAAATTAAATATAATTTTACTGTTATTGTTTATTTTTAGCAAATTATTTCTTTAGCACAGAAAGAAAATATGTCGTAGCTTTGTTAATTAGGAAAAGAATTTAAGGACTCAATTTTCAAAAAGAAAATGAGTACTTAATAATACTCATTAATACTTTTATATTGAAGTATTAATATACTTTAAAATATATAATATTTTTATATTTTGTGTAGCTGTTGACTTCTGCAGTGGTGTATTGACTGATTGTTTTCTTCCTATACAGGACAAGAGTATCAGAGAATTGAGTTTGGTGTTAATGAAGTAATAGAACCCAGTGCCACTTTGTCAAGAACCCCCAACTACAGTATTTCAAGCACGCTGAATCCTCAGGCTCCTGAATTTATTCTTGGTTGCACACCTTCCAAGAAGACCTCTGACGACATAGATAAAGAAGCAAACTACAGCTCCGCTGAATGCCAGTACCCAGACTCTACCCTTGCCTTGGGCAGCTCTTCTCACGTGGAGGCTGAAGTTTTGGAAAATGATGGCATCTCAGGTGGTCTTGGACAAAGGGAGCGTAAAAAGAAGAAAAAACGGCCTCCTGGCTATTACAGTTACTTGAAGGATGGCAATGATGGAAATCTCCTCACGGAAACCCTGGTCAATGGGCATGCCGTTTCATCAGTCCCGAGCAGTGTGAGCCCAGAGGATGCCGAATTTATGGGTGATATACCACTATTGGCCACACCCAGGACTTGTAACAGCCCTCAGAGCTCCATGGACTTCGTCAGTGACACTGTGCCTGATGGCTCTTTTCTCGGAGTACTCGACAGTAATGCCAGGACTGCGGGGCAGCCTGAGGCTTGCCACCTGCCTGACTTTGAACAGTCATGCCTCCCTGCAGAGGCTGGCAGAGACAGCCTGGTAAGGACAGCTGTGGCTCAGCCTTATGTTGGTACTGATACTACTGAAAACCTTGGCGTTGCTAATGGACAAATACTTGAATCCTTGGGTGAGGGCTCGGCTGCCAACGGGGTGGAGTTGCACCTGCTGGAGAGCATGGACTCAGACCCAGCTAAACCCGAGAGCACTTCGCCACCTGCTGACCCCACGGCCTCAGCGGCAGGCTCCCTTCCTCTCAGCCAGCCTGCTAAGTCATGGGCTAGTCTTTTTCATGATTCTAAGCCCTCTTCTTCCTCGCCTGTGGCTTATGTGGAAACTAAGTATTCCCCTCCTGCCACATCTCCCCTGGTCTCTGAAAAGCAGGTTGAAGTCAAAGAAGGGCTTGTTCCGGTTTCAGAGGATCCTGTAGCCATAAAGATTGCAGGTATAGTTAAAAAGATATAAATCCAAAGTGAAGATGGGCACAAATGCCATCTACTCGTGAATGAGAATTTCAACATGGTCTTCGATTATATGTTGTTATCCATAATACTAGGCCACCTTTCAATAGGAATTTCTGAAGAATGCCTTTGTCTTAAATGTTATCTAAAAGTAGAACGATATAAATAAAAAGTGTGTGGGTGGTTGGGGGGCATCCCTTTGATGTTAAGTGAAAAGGCCATGTCTCTCACTTGTTCTTTTCAGTGGACAGCTTGCAATTCCTTTTCTTGCTTTTGATCAAGTAGATCTGCTCCATTGTGTAGATGTGTAATGAACTTGTTGTCCTCTTTGTGCTACAGATTTGTACTCAGTTTGTACTGTTTCTTTTTTTAAAGACATATGAAAGAATCTTCTGGATAACATAGGTTTTTACTTTGTAATGCCTGTTTTGAATTGAGTAGATGGACTTTATTTAGAGGTTTATCACACCAAGATCAGCTCTTGACAAGAAAGATTATCAAAGAGTCACCAAAAGTTAACATTTTATTTTAAAGTACTAAGGCTCTAAAATAGGACCAATTCAACAATAAAAATATAACGTTCCATAACTTGCGGGCTGTTTTTCAAGTTCAGCTTAAAGCAAGAAGTCAAAAAAAAAAAAGAAAAAAAGAGGAGCATGTATGTGCATGCACACATAAGACACATAAGTTGTTTTTCTAGGTTTGATTCTAACGAGAAGGTCAGTGACAGACTTCAGATTCTTGGCCCATTAGCCAAGTTAAAATAAAATGTGTCATGGAATCATTGGGGTTTTGTGTAATAGTTACTGATTTAACATTTCAGAACCCCTGACAGCAGTCACTGTCAGGGTCAAGATGAATGTGACAGCAAGTGGCATGATGTTTACTTTATTATGACCTTCAGAATTCTATAAAAAATAAATACATTCTTTTTTTTTTTTTTTTTTTAAATTACCGGGAGGTCCTGGGGATCGAACCCGGGTCCTTCCATATGGGAGAAGGACGCCCAACCAGTTGAGCCATATCCGACCCCTAAATACATTCTTTTGATGGCAGTAGGATGGCAGGAAGCAATACTAAGAAAAAAAGGTAGCAGTTTATTCCTTTCACAAAAAATATTACTTTGAATAGTCTTGGTGTTCTGGAGTTCTTTTTAAGTGAGAAAATACTTGATAGGCCAACCGTATCACTTTGGACTTCATATGTTTTTTAAAAGCCAGGTAATTTCTCTGTTGTAACTTTCAGAATGTACTCATTGAAAGGGAACACTGTAACAGTCAGAATAAAAGAAGGTAAACCTTTGTATCGATTAAGTTAACAGTTTGTGTTTAACCTGCAGTAAGAAATGCCCTGGTTGAGTGCCTTTTAAAATGTGTATTCTAAATTCAATGTGTATTTCTAAGTCATGAAAACATTGTAATTATACTTTTGTTGCTAAAAATTACTTAAAAAGGAAAATCTCCCATCCTGGGGAATTTTTCAATCCCTACTTAAAATAAGAAAGAAAAACTTCATTTTAAGGGTTTTAAAAACATTCTAGCCATGGTCATATGATACTTTAAATGTGGCTTGATACATAATTTGTGATATTCTACATATGCTAAAGTTTAATTTTTAATCTGCGTTATAAAATACTGTGAAAGTAGCAGATTCTTAGCCATTTAAGTTAGTGGAGGGGAGAGCATTGCTATAAAAGTTCAAGTAACTGTTTGAATTGGTGTGCCCCTCTCCCCCAAGCAGGTTTAATCCTATTTCTTAATCCTATTTTTTGATTAGGCCAGTTATAAAGATGTTTTAATTATCTGAGCAAAAGTGTGATCCTTTTAAAATATTTCATTCTTTTAAGCCTGTTTGTTAAACCATAGATATAAAAAATGCGACTCTACCTGTCACCCTAAATAACTCCTGGAATCATTAGAGCTTAGATAAAGTATTGTTTAGAATTTCCCCCCCTTGTCATTTTCTCCTATTTAGAGATTTACTTTATAAAGATGATAAAATAGATTCAGTTTGTTATAAGTTAAATCCACTACCCTCCTCACCCCACAAAAACCCTTTAATGAACGTCCTTTCAAGCATCATTTAATGGACTGTTCTGTTAAAAGATCTGTTGATGTGATAATATACTTTGACTTGGATTAGCAGCTAGGTGATTTTTCTGAGAGAGTGATTGTTATGTTTAATGTTAAATTTATTAACTTTGGGAAAGGAGGAGAAGGAAGCAATTGATACATCAAAGTCTGTTCTTTTCTGATGCCACATTTCTAGACCATTTCCCCTGTCATTAAGTCTGTGCTTAATAAACGCTAACTTTCATATAACTAAAGATGAAATACAAATAGTGGGAGTAAATCAACTAAAAGAAGAGTAAGAATCATACATATGGCATTTTGAAGTGAAATGCAGCCAACATTTGATTACTTGTAGGTGGTTTAACTGTTATTCTAGTGGATTCTGCTTTCACCTTCTCAGTGGCATGTCATCCTCCTCTCTTCTCTGTATAGATTATCGGTCAACATTTTGTTTGATTTCCTGTTTCTTCCTAAGTGTAAACTTTGATTTATGAAGGAGATTGATAGGAAGACAATGTAACCTGAAACAGCAAATAAACACCTTTTTCCGAACCCCCAGGAAGCCTGAACTAAAGCAGAGAATGCCTCAAGAGAGTTGGAAAGGGATATGTCTTTCCAATGAGTGGTTCGCATTAGTCCAGGAGGGGATATTTGCCATTTTTCAGTTGGAATAACTGAGCCAGGAGACAAGAAAGGAAACTAGAAAAATCTTAATAGCTTGTGTTTAAAAATGGTTGCAAAGCACCGGACAAGCCCACATTCAAGGCAAAGAATGACAGATACAAGTAAGGCAGGAATCATTTCTGCTGTTGCCACCCTCCACTAGCACAAGTGCTCAGGAATGGATGGTACATGTTATATTAGAGGTTGAATGTATACTTCTAAGGAACATTAAACTTTCCCTGGGTCTTTACTAAGGGGAATTGGTTATATTACAAACCTAAATGGTATCTGTATTAGTCAGCCAAAGGGGTGCTGATGCAGAATACCAGAAATCTGTTGGCTTTTATAAAGGGTATTTATTTCTTTGGGTAGAAGCTTACAGTTATCAGGCCATAAAACATAAGTTACTTCCCTCACCAAAGTCTGTTGCCACGTGTAGGGGCAAGATGGCTGCTGACATTTGCCAAGAGTTCACGCTTCTTGGCTTCCTCTCTTCTTGGGACTCGTTTCTCTTCAGGCTCAGCTGCTGTGCTCTCTCCACAAGGCCAGCTGTAGACCATCAGGCTCTGTCTTTCTCCCTGGGGCTTCTGCCTTGTCTAAGGAGCCGTCTCTATTCCTCTGGGTTCTTTTCCTGTGTGCTCACTTCCCAGGCTCCAGCTCAAAACTCAGCATCAAAACTCCAACTCATTCCTCTGCTCGGCCATGTAGTTTTATATATGAGTCCCCGCCCACCAAGGAGTCAGAGACTCAACGTCCTACTGACGTGGCCCAATCAAAGAATCAAAGCCCTAATCATAATTTAGTCATGCCCAGGTACAGACCAGTTTACAAACATAATCCAATATCTATTTTTGGAATTCATAAACAGTGCCAAACTGCTCCTGTATCAGATGCTTTCAGATCACAAATAGAGCTATTTTTATTTTATGGTTTGCTTTTAAAAATGTGTGTCAGTGTATTTTGATTTAAAAAAGAGTAAATGATACTGGGCAAGGAGAGGAACTACACCAAATGCCCAAATAAATCAAAATTTCAATGGAAGAATATTTGATAGACTGAAGTCTTTAGCACTCTAAAAAATATTCTGTTCTATGAGAAATTGAAGTATCTATCTAGTAATGTCATTTG
The DNA here is from genome assembly GCA_026826555.1 of Tolypeutes matacus. Classification (NCBI taxonomy): domain Eukaryota; kingdom Metazoa; phylum Chordata; class Mammalia; order Cingulata; family Chlamyphoridae; genus Tolypeutes; species Tolypeutes matacus. The sequence continues at coordinate 3,644,085 of JAKSZT010010873.1, read as the reverse complement.
TTAAAAATTGCTGGAAGCGGATGTGGCTCAAGTGGCTGAGTGCCCGCCTCCTACATGGGAGGTCCCTGGTTTGGTTTCCCGGTGCCTCCTGAAAAAAACAAAAACAATAAGCAAAACAAAACAACAACAACAAAAAACCCAAACAAACAAAAAGCCAACTCAAGGAAGCTGATACGGCTCAGTGGTTGAAAAAAAAAAATTGCCAGCCCATACCTGTGATGGTCCGCACAGTGGCATTATGCCTTAAAATTGTTGATGGAGAGAGCAACGTAGTCATTGAAACCTAGGTGTGTCCAGAAAAATGAATTCCCATATCCATTTTAAGTGTAAGTGAAAATGTGTCATAATACTGATATTGTTGTTTTGGTGGTTTATAAATCATATATATACTTCCCTACCTCTCACCCTGGGAAACAATTTCTCAAATATTTTAACTTTCCTTTTCAAAACTCCCTAAAGAGCAAAGGCAGTGAAAATGTTAAAAAGGTACAGCACCCATTTCCAGAAATCTGCACTTGTGGATCGAGAGTTCCGTCCAGTCTGATTTGATATGTATATTTCTTTGTTGGTCTGTATGATATGACCATTTAATAGGAATTAAAATTTGAGACTCTTAGGAAACTTAAGTTGATCTTTAGTCAATGGTACCAAGTGGTACTTTTTGGTTACTTTGCTGTCCTCCACTTGTTTAGGTAATCAAGATAGTGTGTATTCTTCCAAAGTGTTGGTAATGAAAGGCAAACACATGGAGAATGTTGTGGAAGTTAGGAAGATGACAGAAAAGCAGGTCAGCAGTATCAGAATGTCAATTACGGGCCAGTTATTGAGCCTTAAGAATCAGTGAAATTTCCGCACCATGCGTTTTCATGGATTTTAAATAGTAATATGGCCTCTAAATCCTAATTTTTGTAATTCTAGGAAAATAAAATTTGATAAATATGTGCAAGATTAAGTAGTTTACATTGACATAAACGTTTATAATGCTCTTACTGCCATTGAGTTTATTTATTTATTTATTTTTTAAAGATTTTATTTATTCACTCACCCATCCCCCCCTTGCTGCCCGTGCCCGCCGGGTCAGCTAACCACGCCGCGCAGGCGGGCCCGCCCCCACCAAGAGGCCCCGGGAACTGAACCCGGGACCTCCCACATGGTAAACGGGAGCCCCACTGATTGAGCCACAGCCACCTCCCTGCCATTGAGTTTATAAGTGGTTTCAGTTAAAGTGGTTTGTGGCAACATACGTCAGCTAGCTTTTTGTGTCTTGATATTAAAAGGTATTAAGTAGCTCACTTTTCTTTGTATATCAGCAGATTTCATAAGAAAGTTCAACTTTAATTCAGTATTTAATGTTTGAGCTCTTAAAAAAGTGAAGGCATCGTTTCAATTTTGTATGTTTTATGTGGTATGGAGTAATTCTGGCATTCTCATGCCCTTCTCCAAGCGTCATTCTGGTCAGCCTCACCAGCTCCTCTGTGTTGGATAGGCCGTCTTCCTAAAGTTGCTCTCTAAATGGATCTAAAGTGAAAAACTACGCCAACCATGAATAGAAAAGAAGGCCTCTCAGGGGAAAAGTTGAAATTATGACAGTCAGCGTCTGATTATTTGCCTTAAAAGAAGGTGAAATAGATAAACCAGCAATGACTACTTTGGAATGTTAGGTCAGATCTAAAGTTTCAACCTCAGAAATATGTTGCTTTCTTTGCCTTTTGTTTCTTAGTACCCCCCTATCCTCTGTTTTTTTGGTTTTGGTTTTGGTTTTGGTTTTTGACCACCATAATATTAGTGCTTATTGGACTTCGGGTTAAGAATAAAATAGTAAATAAATGGAAATGGTGATGATGTTATAAAAGGAACCTAAAGAGAGGAAGGAATCATAGGAGAAAATTGAATGCCGTATTATAAATCATAAAGAATTGACTTTTGAATTGTAGCAACGGGATTCGTTTTACACAAGCTCAATTCAGTAACAGTGAGTGTTGACTTTTAACAAGGAATTAGACATCCTTGCACAGTGCTTTCTCATTCCCAGAGGTAGAAGAAGAGGAGCTTATTGATGAACTTACAGTGTCAGTGTCTGCTTCAGTTTATGGTTATTGCAATTATTCAGGAGGAAAAAAGTCTCGCAATATATGTTATAAAACTGGACCTTTTAAATGTTTGGAAAGTTTGGGTTTTAAGGAAAAATCTTAACTAGATATTGAATCTTTTTTTTTTTTTTACCGGGAGGTCCCGGGGATCGAACCCGGGTCCCTCCATATGGGAGACGGACGCCCAACCAGTTGAGCCACATCTGACCCCCTAGATATTGAATCTTAATTTTAAAATTTCCTTTATAGTCTTTTGTTTCTTTTGAAATGGAACTTTATTAATATGTATTTACAAAGTGTTCAGACTTTAAGGAATTTATCTAACTTACTTCTTCTTGGAATTGTGAACATTGTTGGCTTTCTTAAACTCTTGCATAATAAGGGTTATTGTGTCTGCAACGAGCCGCCCATCATGCCAGGTGTTTCCCACGCACTGCCCCAGTGCTCACTAGCTCTGTGTTGCAGGTGAGGCCTCAGTGGGCTCTGTTCCAGGTTGCAAAGTGAACTAAGTGTCAGAGCCTGGGTTTGAACCCAAGTCCCTCTGGTTTGTGTGCCTGGGTTCTTGTCCTTACTGCAGGTCCTCTCCTGTAGGCCTTTTGAACTGGGGCTGTGGAACCGGACCTTTAAAGCCCATTGAGTCATTTCTAACAAACTTGAATGCAGTCACTTGCTATTGCCAGCAACTTGAATGACCGCGTGTCTAATCCCTCCCACATTTGTGTAGAATGAGGACTTGTATGCAACACACTGTCTAGGGGAATGAGTGCCAAGTGCATTGCCTCGTAGGCTGAGCAATAAGAAAGGACAGGCGATTCATATGAAATAAATAATCATCTGCAGAAGGATGTGGGGAAAGGAGGCTAGGAGGAGACCTGACACAACTAGTAGGGGTGCCAGTATCAGGCTCATGACAAAGAAGGCCATTAAATACTGTTCCTGGACAGGAGGAGTCCCTCGAGCAGCTGGCAGCAAGAGAGTATTGTCTCTAAAGAGCTTCCTGTCCAGGGAGGGAGACAAACACCACTAATACAAGGGAAACAGGTGGTACCTGCTGCCTTGGAGACCCACTGTTGAGAATCTTAGGTGCCTTCAGGGCAGAGACTTCAGTCAGTCTTTCTTTGAGAGTAGGATTTAGGGTTATCAGAAGATTCTAATGACAGAATGATAATGTAGTCTCCTTTTTGGCAGATATGCTCCTGTAGAGAAAACTTTTGTGGAATAAATAACATAATCATTTAGAAAAATCTCATTTGTTCAATGTCTCTTGTCCATATTTGTCTGTGAAGCTCTACATTTAAGACTATTGTCCCAGAGAGCTCTTTCTTTAAATGCTTGAAGTCAATTTAGTACTTTCTCTAATAAATATACCAAGTGTCCTTTTTTTTGTTTTAGGTAATGTTTAGAGTTTTTGCCTTTTTGGTTTGCTTTTGTAGGTACTTGTCTACCAGGAATATTGTTTCTCGTAGCTATTAAACTACTAGGTTTAGCATCACCACTAGGTGATGCTAAAAGACTTGAACGTAATATTGTGGGAACTAACCACTGAAACTTTTTAACCTTCCTGCTCCTCAAAATAAGCAAACCACCAGAAATGGCCAGAACCTGGCATTGATTTGAGGGAAGGGTTGATGTAGAAACTTAAGGGTTTCTGTTCCACTGATACCCACTGCTTTTCTTTTTTTTTTAAAGATTTTATTTATTTATTCATTTATCCCCCCCTTGCTGCTTGCGCTCGCCGGGTCAGATAAGTGTTGGAAAAAAGTCAGCTTGTGTCAGTTTTATTTAGATCTATTCCCTGATTCCATAAGGCTTGAGTGCTTAAACATCCAGGCCATGCATTCTCAATTTTTAAAAACTTTTTATTTTGAAATTCTTTCTTTTTCTTTTTTTTTTTTTTTAGATTATTTATTTATTTATTCATTTATCCCCCCCTTGCTGCTTGTGCTCACTGGGTCAGCCAACCACGCCGTGCGGGCGGGCCTGCCCTCACCAGGAGGCCCCGGGAACCGAACCCGGGGCCTCCCATATGGTAAACGGGAGCCCCACTGATTGAGCCACAGCCGCTTCCCTGAAATTATTTCTAACTTATTGGACAGCTGCAAAAATAATAGAGAAATCCATACAAAAATAATACAGAGAACTACAACATACCTCCATCCTCCTAGATATTCAGATCCGCCAATTTTAATATTTTGCCCCATTTGCCCCATACCATTCTATCTGTCCATCCATCTCTTTATTTATCAGCCTGTTTTCTGAGTATAGATGGTATACATCACACAATCATGAACACTTAATATTGCCATGTACATTTCCTATGAACAAGGATATTTATTTACGTAACCACCATACATTCAGTTATCAAGGTCAAGAAATTTTTTGTTGGTATAAAGCTTACATTCTGTATTCAGTTTTTTCATGTGTCCCAGTAATGCCCTTTTTTTTTAGATTTTATTTATTTATTCATTTCTCCCCCCCTTGCTGCTTGTGCTCGCTGGGTCAGCCAACCACGCCATGCGGGCGGGCCTGCCCTCACCAGGAGGCCCCGGGAACCGAACCCGGGGCCTCCCATATGGTAAACGGGAGCCCTACTGATTGAGCCACAGCCGCTTCCCCCAGTAATGTCCTTTTGAGCCTTTTCTCCTCCTCTGATCGATCCTATCCAGGATTACATGTTACATTTAATTGGCATTGTCTAGTTAGTTGCTCTCTTTGTTTTTTAATGGTGGGAACATATATACAGCATAAACTTTCCCTTCTCAACCACTCCCAAGCAAACCATTCATTGTGATTCACCACATTCACAATGTTGCGGTGCCCTCACCACCTTCCATTTACCAAAACTTTCCTATCTCCCCAAACAGAAATACATTAGACACTAACTCTGTATTTCCTCTGTCCCCAGTCTCTGGCAACCTATACTTTCTATCACTATGAGTTTACATGTTGTCTGATATTTTTTTGTAGATAGTTACTTAAATCTAACATCCTAAATCTATAACAATCTCGTTTGCTTTAATGCCAGCTTAACTCGAGTAGTATACACAGACTGCTCCTATGCCCTTTTGTCTCCCCACCTTTATGTAGTTCTTGTCACAAATTACATGTTTATACATTTTGAATCTAAAACCGATTGATTTATCACTACATTTTATGCATTTGCTTTTTAGATATTACAGGAAGTAAAAAGTGGAGTTACAAACCAAAAGTGCAGCACTACTGGCATTTGTATTTACCCTTATTACCCTCACTGGAGATATTTTATTTCTTCATGTGGCTTCAGTCTATTGTCTATTATTATCCTTCCTTTCAACCTGTACAACTCTTTAGCATCTCTTGTAGGACTGATATAGTAGTGATGAACTCCTTCAGCTTTTGTTTATTTGTGAATGTCTTAATCTCGCCATCATTTATGAAAGACAGTTTTGCTGGATATAGAATTCTTGGTTAGCAATTTTTTGCTTTCAGCCCTTAGAAGTATGTCATCCTACTGCCTATCTTGCCTCTATGATTTCTTATGGGCATCGGCACTTAATCTTATCGAGGCTCCCTTGTATGTGACATGTTGCTTCTCTCTCGCAGCTTTCAGAATTCTTTTTTTAGCGTTGGTACTTGATAGTTTGGTTATAATATGTCAGAGTGTGGGCCTATTTGGGTTTATCCTGGTTGGAGTTCATTGAGTGTCTTGGATGTTGTTTTAGTTTGCCAGAGGGTTGCTGATGCAAAGTACCAGAAATATGTTGGTTTTTATATAAAGGAGATTTATTTGGGGTAAAAGCTAACAGTTCTGAGGCTCTGAAATGTCCAAATCAAGGCACTATCATGGGTGCATTCTCACCTAAGTCAGCTGTTGTCTGGCCACATGGTGAAAGCAGTTTGGCCACCCATCTCCACTGAGGTCTCTGCCTTCCCCTCCAGAATCTACTCTCTCCTGGAGTTCAGCTGTGGGCCACCAGACATAGGGCTTGTCTCTTACCGGGCCTCCTCTGTCACCTCCTCTATCAGTCTCAGCCGCTCTACTTTCCTCCTGAGTTCTGTGAGCTGTCAGGCATATGGCTTGTCTCTCCTAGGCCTCAGCTCTTTGACTTCTTGGGGTTTCTCTCCTTGAGCTCAGCTCCTTTATCTCACATGCAGGATCAAATATGGCAGTTTCCTTTTCCTCTGTGTCTCCCTTTATATCAGACCCAACAAGAGGATGGAGACTCAACCTGAGTCACAGATCACTGATACCGTTCAATCAAAAGGTTCTCACATGCACAGGAATGGATTAGTTCAAAAAACATAATCATGTCCCTTTGGGGATTTATAAAAGAACTTCAGGCTGCCAACCAAGTCTTTCGTTAAATTTGGGAAGCTTTCATCCTTTATTTCTTTGAATATTCTCTCTTCCCCTTACTCTCTTCTTCTTGGGCTCTCACAGTGCATATATTGGTACAATTGATGGTGTCCCATGGGTTTCTCAGGCTTTGTTCACTTTTTATCATCCTTTCCTTTCTGGTCCTCAGATTGGATGATATCAATTGTCCTGTCTTCAGGGTCACTGTTTCTTTTGCCAGCTCCAGTCTGCTATTGAATCCCCCTAGGAAATTTTTTATTTCTCTTACTGTGGTCTTCAGCACTGTTTGGTTCCTTTTCATAGTTTTCACCTTTCTGTTGATATTGACTTTGTGTTCGTCTCTCATTTTCCTGATTTCTTTTAGTTCTTTGTTCATGTTTTCCTTAGGCTCTTTGAGCATACTTAGAGCCATTTTTTAGAAGTATTTGTCTGGTGTGTCCCAGGTCTGGTCCTCCTTGTTGATGGATTCTAATCTTTTCCTTTGCCTGGGCCATTGCTTCCTGTTTTCTTTTTGTATGTTTTGTAATATTTTACTGAAACCTGGGCATTTTGTTATTTTTCCGTGTTACTGCTGGAATTTAAACTCTGAGTGCATATCTCGCTAGTGTTATGATAGAACTTTCCTTGAATGCCAGGAACTAACACAAACAAAAAAAGGGAAAAAAGATGACACCTTCCCCAGTCTTTGCAGGTTGATCTGTGGGAAATACTGTCCTTCAGGGCTTATCCCATACAATGAGTTTAGAGAATAGCTCCAGGCCAAAGTGTAGGGCTCTCCCTGGTCCTATCCCAGCATTCTTCTTGTCTTGGACACCTGTGTGTGACTGTAGGAATTCCCCTATTTACACAGTTGTGAATGTCCCCTTTCCCTAAGAAACAGCTTCTTCATGGTCCCAGGTACTGTGCTGTATATCCTACCACCAGCCATCCTTTGCCCCAGGCAGTATGACTTGACTGCTAGCCCATTGTGTTCTCTAGGAGAGCTCAGTGAGCTGCCTTCACATGCAAGGCAAGTTCTGGGATGGCAGGTCTGCGAGGGCCCTGGTTCAGACCCTCAGGCCACCACCAGATTGGGCCTGACCTACCTGTCAGTATGTGCACAAGGGTTACTCTGCTCCCTCTGGAACCAAGACCAGGGATCTGCACTGAGAGCGCAGGCACAGGCTGGCTTGGCATTGAGACAGTGAGGGGCCAGTCAGGACGCCCTGAGTTCCTACTTCTTTTTTTTTTTTTTTTCCTTTAAGGAGGTACCGGGGATTGAACCGGGACCTTGTACATGCGAAGCAGGTGCTCAGCCACTGAGCTACACCCGCTCTGCAAGATCCTACTTATTTTAAGTAACTTTTTTCTTGATTCAGCACTTGACCTATTATGCAGTCCTTTAACTGTTTTCTGGAGCTTTGAGAAAGATTTCTGCCAGCTCTTGCCGGTTGTTCAGAGCTTCTGCGCAGTCAGGGTCCTGGAGCTTCTTACTCTGCTATCTTCTCAGTTTTTGGACCGCCTATAAACATGTTTTTGAGCCTTTTACAATAATTGACATTGAAGGAAAGTTTCAAATGGGTCTTACATGCTTTCCTCTGGTTAGTTTCTTTTTGTTTTCCATGAGCATCTGTGCTGAACTTGAAAATTACTCTTTTGGTTCCCTCTTCCGTTCTCCATCTGCACCTTTACTCCTCCCCCCACCTTATAAGACTTTGCCTCCCAGAACATCAAGAAAATTGAGGCTGCTATTTCATTTCCTCCCCCCGCAAGCTTCAGTGTGCCTCCCCTTACCCCCTGGCTCCCCTTCCCCTCCCTGTAGTCCTGTGGCCCTATTTGTGAGCCCCTACCCTTGTCTTGCTCCTCAGCCAGTCTTCTGGCTGGAACATTCCACAGTTCCTCTGTTCTCTCACTTTCATTCCTTGGGGCACTAGAACCAGGTTCCCCCCACGAGGAAGGGAAACTGCCTTGCCCTTCTGGGCTGATCTCTGCCTGTCACTTATCACTTGAATGTGGGTAGTGCTGAGGGCTCCACTCCCTACCCATTGTTCCTTTTGCTGTGTGCTCTGTCAGAATGTACGCCTCCAGCCCTGAACTGCAGAGGCTTGTGTTTGCGCGACTATGCATGTTAACGCGCTGGCCTGTGAGTATAGATACGCTGTTTACTGGAGGTGTCTGGGTACCTAGTAACAGCATGTCTGAAACTGAATTCATCATCTCATTTCTCCACACAAAAAATAACCTGTTCTCTTGCTGTACTTCTGATGGAAGGATCTCACCCAAGCCAGAGGATGTTCTTCCATTGTCGCAGTTGTTCTTCCTCAGCTTCCGTTTGCTATAATTGGCCCCCAGCCTCCTTAGCATGTCTTCGGTCCTTGGATCGGGCTATGTGTCCTTCCCCTTGCCCCCTTCAGCTTAGCCTGCACAGCTTTGTTTACAGCCAGTGACGGCAGCGTCCCTTTCCTTCACTGGTCTGTGAGCTCTCCAAGGGAAAGGGCTGCCTTTAGCCATCTTTGCGCCTCCAGTGCCTGGTGCCCAGGTGGGCTCAGCAAATGATTGTTCAGCTGGCAGTAGGTTGGCAGTATGCCATTTGGCAAAGGCTCTGGGCTAGGAAGACAGTGCTTTTTTTTTTTTTTTTTTTAAGATTTATTTATTTCTCCGCACCCCCTTGTTGTTTGCATTTGCTGTGTCTGTTTGTTGTGTGCTAGTCTTCTTTTTAGGAGGCGCTGGGAACCAAACCCGGTACCCCCATGTGGGAGGGAGGCACTTAATTTCTTGAGCCACCTCTGCCCCCCCCTGCTTTGTTGTGTCTCTCATTATGTTTTCCTCCTTGTGTCTCCTGTTGCATCATCTTGTTGCATTAGTTTGCCATGCCAGCCCATCACATCAGCTCATAGTGTCAGCTTGCTGTCTTGCTCGTCTTCTTTAGGAGGCACTGGGAACCAAAACCGGGACCTCCCCTGTGGTAGGCAGGAACTCAGTTGGTTGAGCCACATCCGCTTCCCGGAAAAGTTGATTTTTAATCTTACATTTATGACAAAACTTTAGTTTGTTTTTAGATTCAAAAATATTTGGTGGGCTTTTAAAAAGTCAGAAAACTAAATGTTGGCGAGGATGTGGAGAGCTAGGAATGCTTATTCACTGTTGGTGGGAATGTAGAATGGTATAGCCACTGTGGAGGATGGTTTGACAGTTCCTAAGGAAGTTGAATATAGACGTGCTGTGGGACCCGGCAATACCATTGCTAGGTATATACCCAGAAGAACTGAGAACAGTGACACAAATACCGATATCTGCACACCGATGTTCATAGCAGTGTTATTCACGATAGCCAAAAGTTGGAAACAACCCAGGTGTCCATCAACTGATGAATGGATAAACAAACTGTGGAGTATACACATGATAGAATATTATGCAGTGGTAAGAAGAAATGAAGTCGTGAAATATGACTATCATGGACTATGATAGATAGCATGATTCAAGGACAGAGTTTTACATTTACAAATATAAAAGTCCTTTTTAAGTAAAAGATTCTTAAGACTGGGGAGCGGGGAGAGTAAACACCTGGAACTTTGGTGTAAAAGAGATTTTAAGGAGGAGCCCATTATATATTGAAAGGAAAGAGCCCAGCCTCTGGAGTCAGGTAGGCCCAGTTCACCTCTCAGCTCAACTACTTGTCCTTATACCAGTTATTGTCTAACCCATCAGAACATCAGTTTGCTCATTTGTAAAATGAGGATGATAATAGTACCTATTTCTCAGGCTTGTCAAGACAATGATGAATAATATAAAGTTCCTAGCACAGTGTTTACAACCTGTGAGATACTAAGTCTGGGCTGGGTATTTCCGCGTGCAGGCTTGTGGTCCAGTCCTGTAACTGATCTGCTTACGGAAGGCCCACTGTTATATCCTGTAGTGAGAAGGGAGGGGACAGGAGCTTTGCAAGCTTAGTCTAATAAAAACAGATTCCACTGGCCTCTTAAGCCTGTAATATTTTGCTTTCTATAAAAGGAGACCTATGCAAAAACTATTTCCTATGCTTCCTCAGAGAAAAGAGGGCATTTCCTCCCTCATGAGGGAGGGAATGAGGGTGTCTGTGCATGTGTTGATGTTTGAATTTTGCAGGTTAATATTGTTTCACTAATGCTTAAGTCTGGAACCTGCCAGATACAACTGTTTTAGAAAATAAAGGCTGCTTTTCTTTGAGGACATCCTCGTGTAGATGCTAGTGTCAAATGTATTCCTACTTAGTTTTGCTTTTATAGTACACAGCTAAAAGTAATTGGAAGACAGTATAGTATGGCCACAAGATCATCGCTTTCAGGCCCTGGCTGTGCTCCCTGCCACCTGTGTGATCACAGACAAGCTATTTTACCTTTCTGAGCCTCAGTCCTTACATTGGTGAGCTGAGGTAGTGGTACTGCCTTGGGTCACCAAGGGTTAAGTGCAGCCAGTTAACGCTGGTCAATTGCAAAGCGCTTGCTCAGTGTAGAAGGTGGCCCGTGGGTTGTGGTCACGACTATTGTAGATTCATAGTGGGACTTGGGGAGGGCTTGTTCCATCATCCAGTCTTTCCGGTGGTTGGACGGAGATGGCCTTCACAGCCACTTGATGTTGTGAAGATGGCTGTCAGATAGATCTGAGACTAAGAAACCAGGTTGTCTCCAAAGGGAAAAGGGGAATTGCAGTGTATCCATCATCCCCCAGATTGGACTTCTTTTAGAAAAGTAGCCTTTAATTCGCGGGAGACAGTTGTGCCAAAGAGGAGAGGAGTAGCTTTACTTGCTGGACAGTCATCGCGTACCCCTGCAATGTGCTGGGCTGGTCTTAGTTGCTGGGAATTCGGGGGTGATGAAACTCAGTTTCTGGCCATGACTGTCCTCAGACTGGTGTCTGAGGGCCTTGGACTGTCAGTGAGGTGTACCAGGCCACCAGTGTTCAAGGGGTAAAGTCTGAACCTTTTCCATCTGGTTCCCCCCATTTGCTAATACTGATAAGTAATGGTTTTTTATTGTTTTTTTTTGTTTTGTTTTTTTTTTCCAATCTTTGTTTCTCATTAAAATAGATCATTCTTATGCTTCCTAGTTATAGTCCCATTGGAAGATAAAACATTGGTTTTTGAAGAAAAATAATATGAAAGAAAGGTTTTAATCATTAAATGCACATGATGAACTAAATGAAGGTTTAACAGTGTACTTTTTCTTTGAATATATGCTTTATTGAAGGGATTTTTAACACTCTCCCCAAAATAGAACATAAGAATTGATTTAATTACTATTCACTAGATGTCATTAATTTCTGAAATTTGCCTTTTCAATCTTTCAGAATTACTGGAGAATGTGACGCTCATACATAAACCGGTGTCATTACAACCCCGTGGGCTGATCAATAAAGGCAACTGGTGCTACATCAATGCCGTATCCTTCTCGGACGCACCCCAAGCTGGCTCGCTGAGGTCTTCTCTTCCTCGGGGCGTTTGATTCAGTTCAGCTTCCCTGGGGCATTCAACCTGAATGTTGAATCCAAAAACTTGGTTCACTATATGGTCTGCCTATCTTGCTTAGAACAGGGTCCTGACCAAAAAGAAAAAAATGACAGAAGCAGGCAAGTTGTGTTCTCGTTAGGTTTTTGAATAATAGTGCAGAATGGTGCCCATTATAACTGCAGATTTTGTTTTCATTTATTTGATTATGTTGGTTGAACCAAGTTCTTTTGTATAAACTAATGATTACACAGTGAATCCTTCTGTGGCTAAGGCAGTTATCTTTGTGATTATTTGGTTTATTCCTTTTTGTGTTTATGTATCTAAGTAGTTCAGTTTCCTCGGTTTATTTCGTTTAATGTGCCATTAAGAAGTTTGGTATGTCAGTTTCGTTTCCTTTACACTTCCTTACTGCCGATATTTAGACACTGCAGGCATTGGTTGCTTGCCCTCCGATGTATCACCTGATGAAGTTCATTCCTCTTTATTCAAAAGTGCAACGGCCTTGTACGTCAACTCCCATGATAGATAGCTTGTAAGTAAGGTGCTTAAAAATTTGTTCAGGATGGTTTTTCCCACTGATAATTAGAATTTAAATAGTTAGAAAAATTCTAGTTTAAAAAAAAAAGATCATTCATAATTTTATATGGTAGTTAACCAGAAATGGAATTGGAGCATTGTGTAACTTTATTTTTTTATATCTGGTAGAAAACGTCTCATTGTTTACCAGGTTAAACATACCCACAATTTTTTTTTTCTTCCACCGGGAGGTCCTGGGTATCGACCCTGGTCCCTCCATATGGTAGATTGACGCCGAACCTCTTGAGCCACATCCGTTTCCCATACCCACAATTTTTATAGAAAAGATTTAAGAGCACACCTGTAAAATAGTATAGGTTACCTGAAGTCTGCTATATTACTACTAATTAATACTCTGTTTAGCCATCAAGCAAATCTTTAGTAAAAGTATGTCTATTTAAAAGATGAACTATTTAGTTTTTGTTTTGTTTTGTTTCCTTTTCATATTTAGTGTTCGGCTAATGAATGAGTTTACTAATATGCCAGTACCTCCAAAACCCAGACAAGGTGAGTGAAGGTGAGCTCCCTGATGCCATTACATATCAGGAGTTTTGGAGTCAGATGACTGAATTTGCTAAACTCAGTCTTGTTGGAAAGAAAAAAGCCTTCTTAAATACAGGTTACTATACCTATGCTGTTCTCAATTCTAGGGGCAAAAGTTTTGATGATTTTTGTTTTTCATATTTCAGAATACATTTTAATGATGACAACCTGTGTCCTGTTTCCATTGCAGTTCTTGGGGATAAAATCGTGAGGGACATCCGCCCTGGAGCTGCCTTTGAACCCACATATATTTATAGACTCCTGACAGTTATCAAGTCGAGCCTGTCTGAAAAGGTTTGGGACTACTCTCATGTAGGCTGTGAAAAGTGTTGCTTTTGGCTCCAGTCTGCCAGTTAACTCTTGATTTAAGTGCTGTAATTTGTTGGGTGTTCAGGGGTGGACCTAGGCTCCTTCCGGAGTCAACTGTTTAGATGAAGGTAAAGAGTATAACGCTGATCGTCATCATAATCCGACCTAACTCATATCTCATATACTGTGCAGCAGGTGCGATTCTGGCTCCTTTACATATGTTAACTTACTTAACCCTATAAATAAATACGATCAGTGTCTCCTTTTACAGTTGAAAAGTGAAGTCATCCAAGATCACAAAGGTAATAGACGGCAGAGCCTGGCTTTAGGGTCAGCTCTCTTAACCACTGCATGGCACTGCCTTTCGGGTAGAGTGGAGCATATTGGGTCTGGTATAATGGCAATATTCAGAAGAGATTCTGCCTTTGTTATATTTACAGGCTTTAGTGGCTACTTGATGTCATCAACTCTTTAGCCTAGTCTTTTGTTTTCCTGCGATTTTTAAAATTAGGATAACATGTATATATATATAATATGAGTTGCATTTTTTTAATTTCTTTTTTTTTTATTTGTTAACAGTTGTATTTTAACCACTTTTACGTGCACAGTTCAGTGGCATCACATTTGTAAACCATCAACACCATTACCAAAACTTTTTCTTCACCCAAAGCAGAAACTCTGTACCTGTTAAGCAGTAACTCTTCCTTTCTCCTCTCTGCTTTGAACTAGATATCTTATATATATTTGGCTGCTTAAGACATGGGGCCAGGAGCCCAGGAAGTCTTGTATGAGGCCCTGATTGCTGTTGAGAGTGAATCTGGGGTGCCTTTAGCATGGCTGACTGGAGCACTTCTTTCCTCTCTAATGGACTCTGATAATGCAGTACAAGCTTTTGAAATGATGCTTAGGGACACTATTTAGAAGAAAATAGCTGAGGAAATTCCTCTGAAACTGAATAAAGCAAATTAAAGCTCCACTGCTTTGAAGAAAAGTGAGTGTTGTCCAGGGCAGTGAGCAGGATACCACCAGGGACAGTGTAGAATTTTAAACTTTTTAAACGCTATAACGCATCTTTTGGTGTTAGCTCACACTTTGAACTTCCCAAATAAAGGGAAAGGTACAGAGTGTTAGGGATGCAGAATCAAGTCTTGCTGCCCTCAAAGAACTCACTGACCAGTGCGCAAATTAGGTGTGTGATCCAAGTAAACAGACAACTACAGAAGTGCTGAGAAACACAGCTGCTAAGGAGGTAGATGTGGAGGGGATGCTCAGGGAGGCAAAAGTATCACTTCAAAGTTAAAGTACTGTTGGATGTGTCAGGAGTCCCCAAGACCACCTTTGGGTTCCATGACTCACCAGAAGGATTCACAGGATACAGGAGCTGTTATACTCATGGTTATAGTTTATTACAGTGAAAAGGGACAAGGCACAGAGTCTGGGGGAAACCAGGAGCAAGTTTCCAAGAGTCTTCTCCCAGTGCATTCACAGGGAATGTGCTTATTGCTTCCAGCAACAAGTTGTGACAACACTTGTGAAATGTTGCTGGCCAGGAAAACTTATTAGAAACTCAGTGCCCAGGATTTTTATTAGGTACCAGTCATGTAGGCACTATTTGTCTTGCATGTACCCAAATTCTAGACTCCCGGAAGGAAAAGAAGTGCTCAGCATAAGCCATATTGTATGCATAAATAGTCTAGGCACAGTGAGCCTCCTTACTAGTTAGGGAATGATGGAAACATTCCCCAAATCCGAGTTCTCAGAAACTAGCAAGGGGCAACCTCAGAAGCAGAATTTCTGAAGGAGAGCAGTCTCAGGCCTGCTCTGTTTGTTCTTTTCTGCCCATAAGACCTTAATAGTTTCTGCCCTTTTCCACCCATCCCTATCCAAAATTGGTAATGTAGCGTGATCTCACCCCAAACAGCTGCTGTCCATATCTACAATTCCATTTTGAGAGAGAAACTTGCATACAAATCCCTCTTACCCAGAGACCTGAAGGTGAAAATTTTGCAGATTCTTGGGATAGGTGGTTATGCCCCAAGAAATGAAATATGAGTTAAATAATCAAACAAGACTAATGTGGCATTATAAAACTGAATACACAGCTATATTTTGTGATTATCTAGGAGTGATTTTGCTGGTGTGTGTGTGTGCGTTGATGAAAACATCAGCTAAATCTGTAAATTGGTAGCTTTTGAGTATAATATGGGTTCTTTCCCCTTATAGATGCCTGTCATCACCAGTAGAAGGGCTGCTGATTTTACAGCTCACGGTGTGATGATAACCCCAGCCAGGGCTGTCCAGCGAGGCCACCCTGGACAGCTAGCTCTACTACTTCATTTAAACAAAAAAGCAATCTTTGAATAACTTTTTAAAATTATAAAGGTTACGTGTATATATTGTAGAAAAAAAAATTTAAATACAGAAAAACATACATAAGAAAATAAGAATTTTCATTAGTTTTACCACCTCAAGATAAACTGTTCAATGGGTTTGTTTTTTCTTTCCTGGGGTTTCAGCTATATCAAGAAGAAAATATGGTTTCTGGGGGAAAACCACTTTACAGTAAATTTTCTTGAAAATTTGAGAGGCGGCATAGTTTAAATATGTAGGTCCTATATATTCTGCAGACTTTGGGACAGTAATCTCTTAAAATTAATTTGCTCATTTTGACCTTATTAGGGCCGACAAGAAGATGCTGAGGAATACTTAGGCTTTATTCTAAATGGACTTCATGAAGAGATGTTGAACCTGAAGAAACTTCTTTCACCAAATAATGAAAGTAGGTTGTGGCTCTTTGCTACAAAAAAGTATGAACAATTTCCAGCAAATGTTCTGTGCTCATATATTAAGTTGCATTGTTCCCCCAACAGTCATTTGCCATTCAGAAATCCTTTATTTACCATTAAGACAACTATTAAATAACTATTTTTTACACTGCCACTTATATGCCACTGAGAATGTTATATTTGGGTAAACTGCAGCTTACCCGGAATCTCTCTTTTTTTCCTTCAACTTTTAATTAGGAAAATGATCAGACGTATACAGAAAAATCAATGGAATAGTTGGATGAATTCCTGTCTAACCTGAGATTTTGTAGCTGTTAACCTATTATGTTTACCTCTTTCATACACGGAATGTATGTAAACGTTTTCTCCCTGAGTGATGGAAAATTAAATAGAAGAAAACAGTATAATTCATCCCTAAATGCAAAAGCATGTGTTTCCTAAGGATAAGAATACTCCTACATAACCACAAGTCCCTCATCAAACTAAAAAAACTTCACTGTAATTACACAGCAATTAAATAATATCTATTTTCCAGCCCATCTTCAAATTTCTCCCATTGTCCCAAGAATGTTTTTTATAGCAATTTATTCAAACAAGAATAAAGTTGCATGTGCTGTGTTTGATTGCTCTCTTTTATTCTAGACAACATCCTGATTTTATTGGGGTGTGGTTTTTTTTTGTGTTAACTTACGACTCTGGCATTAGATACATTCACAATGCTTTGTTACAATCACCACCATCCATTATCAAAACTCTTCTAGGGAGTAGATGTGCCTCAAGCAGTTGAGTGCCCACCTTCTACACGGGTTCAGTTCCCTGTGCCTCCTGAGAAAAAACAAACAAACAATAAGCAAAACAAATAAAATACCAACTCAGGGAAGCCAATGGCTCAGTGGTTGAGCACCAGCTTCCCACATACGAGGTCCTGGGTTCAATCTCTGGTTCCTGGTACCTCAAAAAAAAAAACCCAAAACAAAACAAAAAGCCTTTTCTATCATCCTGTACACAAACTCTGTACCCAGTAGGTTTTTTTTTTGTGGGTAAAGATAAAATTTTTCATAATACAAACCAATATTTCTTAAATGATATATAAATATATATGCATATATGTATATTTGCTTACATAAACGTTATTTTTATATATATATATTTTTTAAAAGGTGCTTAGATTACCTAAATGTTACACAGAAATTACAGTGATTCCCATGTTCCCCACCCAGTAAGTATTTGACTCTGCATCTCCCTTCCTTGCTTCCCCCTACCCCCACCCCCAGACTCTGGTAACTTATAGTCTATTTTCTTTCTCTATGAATTTGTATATTCTAGTAATTTCATATAAGTGAGGACATACATTCTCTGTCCTTTTGTGTCTGGTTTATTTCACTCACTGTGACATCTTCAGGGTTTAACCATATAATAGCTTGTATCAGAACTGCATTCCTTTTTATGGCTGAATACTATTCGATTGTATGAATATACCACATTTTGTTTATCCACTCATTTGTTGATGCTGATTTCATTTTTTTAAACTATAAATTGACGAATGAATTTTTCCCCCTCTTTTCTTTTTTTCCCTTTTGATGTAAGTAGTAGGCTAATCAGACTCTACTTTTCAGAGCTTACTGTTTCCAATGGACCCAAAAGCCACTTGGTAAATGAAGAAGAGCAGGAAGAACAAGGCGAAGGAAGCGAGGATGAATGGGAACAAGTGGGCCCCAGGAACAAGACTTCAGTCACTCGCCAGGCGGATTTTGTTCAGACTCCAATCACTGGCATTTTTGGTGGACACATCAGGTTTATGATTTTCTGGAATAATTTAGCATTTGCCTTTTTCAGAGTTTGCTAAGGGAGGAAGGTGTAAGACTTGTCTTAAGAAATTTGGAGTGAGGGTTTTGCCTTGACACCTCCCTGCCTGTTCTTTTCTTGCACTTCTAATGCTTCTCTTGCCCACCCCCACTGCTCTCACCCTCCCCATAACTGTGTTTCTGCAGACCTGCATGCCATAGCAAGCTCCTCGAGCCTTACCTCAACTACACTTTCATTCCCTCTGTCCAGCTTATCACAGCTGGGTGGGAAGAGAAGTGCATGCTCATTGAAACTGATGGTAAGAGAAGAAATTCATGAACCCAGATGGGTCTCAGAGGGATTTCAGACACCATAACCAAGTGAAGCTGAAAATGAGCATCAGGGAGATACTTTTAAATAAAGGAGAAAACATTACATGTCCTGCAGTATTTGGGGACCTGACTTAGGGCCATTCCCTTAAACCAGCTGCCTTTTGCTGAGTCATGAACTCCTTCTAAAATTTTTTTAAATTTATTTACATTAGAGCTTTTCAGTACCATTGTGATATGGAATCAATAAAACTTGTAGTGTCTCCGAGATTTACTCATCAAAATACTAAAAGGATCTCATTATCGCATGATTTCCTCTCTGAAGGCCTCTCAGCTATCCTACCAGGGTAGTATTTTAGTGAGACTCTCAGCATATTGTTTGTTCCAAATGCTGTGTAACCAGAAGAAATAATGTCCTTTTGAAGGCATCAGGAGTAATGCCAGTCTCCATCTCTGCTCTAAAACAACTTCGCTTGAGCAACTTTTGACAGGCTAATAAAAACTCAGAAAATTTGCACTGACTCACTCAGAAGCTAGTTATTGGTCCTTGGTAGGACTATATTAAGCCTATCAAATAGTCATGTGACCTTGGACAAGTCATTTCTGTGTTCCTTGCTGTAAGCTAGACTCCACAGGCGCCTTTCAATTCTGGAGGTGCCCCATGTCAGCTTTGTGGTTAGGTATGGTCTGGGGAGCAGGCAGACATTGACCGCCCCCTGCTAGAACTTGTTTTTGCCAGCTAGGCTTTCTTGGGCTGGCCTGTTGGCAGAGCAAAGAAGCAGAGCAGGTACCCAGGCTGGCTAACAGCTGTGCTCTTAGCTGTCCACTAACCCAGGAGCCTTGATGGCAGGAGTTTGGGGGCACTCCCACAGAGGTGGGAGAGAGGCAATAAAGAAAAAACTCAGATGTGTACAATTTTGCATGCATAGGTAGAGTATTCAAAATTGCAAGGCCACAGATGTCCGACATTACCCAAAGCTCCCAGATTTGTCTAAGAATAACCAATGGAAAAAAACAAAATCCACCTTGGAGAACTCGTTAGGTTTACTTAATGGTTCTGTCAGAGCTCTTAGCCTTGGCCTCTATGGGGGTCTTTGTGTTGAAATTGGTTGTGTATGTTTTTTTGTTGTTGTTGTTTCTCCTTTTTCTTTTTTGAAAAGCAGTGAAGTAAAGATAAGGAGTTCCCTGATATAATTTGGGAACTTCTTTTCTGTTTATAGCAGTTATTACTAAGCTTGATTCTTCTTTTATTGAGAGCAATTGAAAGATTTCTCTAGACTTCATCCTTTTCCAGTGTTTTTTTTCCATTTCCCTAGAAAGACCAGCAACTTTCCCCTTCTTTTTGCTAACATGTAGGCCCTTTGAGTCAAAAGGGCCACTTCTTGATTTCTTCATTAACTTTTTTTTTTTTTTTTTACACCGGGAGGTCCCGGGGATTGAACCCGGGTCCCTCCATATGGGAGACAGACGCCCAACCAGTTGAGCCACATCCGACCCCCTCTTCATTAACTTTAATGACAGATTTTTTTTCCACTATTCCTCTTTAGAACCAAGGGAATGACCATCACTTAAGTCTTTATACTCAAAAGAAATGTGGAGATAATTTGTAGTAGCTTGTGCTGGGAAAGCAAGACATGTAAATTAAACACTGGGCTGAAAAGCTTTTTAACTTGCTCCTCACTGCATCTGTTCTATAAAGCCTGAATATCCACACCCACTTTATTCTGCTTAAACTAGGTCACTCAGACTGCAGCAATAGAATCCCTTGTTGAACTACTGGAATGTTTCCTTGCTCAGACTAAATGGGAGGTGGTCTGAACACTCAGAAGAACTTAGAGCAAGAAAAATGAAGTGAAAAGCCAGCTAAGAAAACAAAGTTGAATTGGCACCTTTCTTCTTGGAAGGGTGATAGCATTTTTCCCTGGAATGTTAACCTGGCTTTTTTATTATTATTATTATTTTGTCCTCGTTTTTGTTAGAACAGGCTATGATACTTTAAGAAAACAAAAATTCTGAGCATTTTAAGGCTGTGGCAAAATAGTCACATTTAATAACTGGGGTGTTGAATAATACTGTAGAGTGGATGCAAATAATTTGGAAGATGAAATAAGCTTTCTTCCAAAGCACTTGAGTTGGCAAAATTCATCAGCTAGTGGATTTATTTGCTAGAAACCTGAAGGAGGTGGTATTCAGGAGAATTATTTTTATATTTAGTAAATATATTTTTGGCTTTTCAGTTCCATCTGGTCTTCTGAATGTGATAGTGAATAATCTTATTTTCAGTGTTTATTTCTCTTCTGTTGATTAATCTTAAGGGGAAGTGGGTAGGAGTAGTCTCTTAAACTTTTTGTTTTTGTTTTCAATTCAGGTCTGTGGTTTACCAGCAGAGTTCAAAAGAATCTGCCACTTTGCAGCCATTTTTCACGTTGCAGTTGGATATCCAGTCTGACAAGATACGTACAGTCCAGGATGCATTGGAAAGCTTAGTGGCAAGAGAATCTGTCCAAGGTTATACCACAAAAACCAAACAAGAGGTATATTCACAGTTGATCTTGAACCTTTATACTGAGGCAATCTGGTGAGGTGGAAAGAACACTGAATCACGAATGAGGAGAAATGGATTTAAGTTCTGCCTCTTAAATCAGTTACTTAACTTTTTTGGACTGAATGTTTCCCCATTTTTAGAATGAAATGGTTGAAAAAGATGATCCCAACAGCTTCTTTTAGCTCTAAATCTTTGTAAGGTAAGGTGATGATCTCCTTTTGGATTATTTATCCTGAGCTACATAAAATTTTCTGGGACTTTAGTCACGATAACACAAAGTTAATACCACCTCTAACAGAAGCCAGTTTACATTTGTGATATCATAGATCACTATTTTTATTAGTTTAGTTAGGATATAAAAGAGATTTTCAATACATTTGCTTTATATTTGATTGTAGATCTTCAGGTACATTGAAAATGTAAAGTAATTGTTCAAACCTATTACTCTTTGATATGAAAAAGAAAATCTTTCCATCTTCCTGATGCAGGGAGTAACAGATTATCTCCTAGTAGTGTCCTTTGGCAGGTTAGGAGTTGGGCCCAGACTCCCGAGTCAGGAGGGATAGGCAGTGGTGTTCAGGTGCAGTGAGAGCTGAGTGGGTATTGGCTGTCCAGGTGCCATTTACACCTGTTATCTTCTCTGCAGCCCAGACGTCTTCTCTGTTTTATATATATATATATATATATATTTCCCCCCCCCCCCCTGTTATATATCTTAGTTCATGACAGTGAATTCATAAAAATGGATTTGGGAGATGAGTGTAGACTGGTTATGGACCATATTTATTGAACAGGTTATGGTTAGTATTCTTGTGAAAGTTTATTTAAATGCTAGGGCAGTGAATGATGGCTGCAAGCTCTTATTTTCAGGGGACATAAGTTGTCCCAACGTAGAAAACGTATGGCCACATTGCCTGACTGAGAGGGCCCTATTTTTGTCTTGTGGCTGGTGCTCTACAGAAATAAGAGTAGAAGCAGGGCGTGGAGACCTTGGATACATCTGGGTGTTGCCTGCTTTGGACTAGTCAGGATAAAGACACTCGGGGCGGGGGGCAGTCAGCACAGGTTCTGCCATATTTTCAGACTTGCTCGTATGGCAATCTTGTTTAAAAAGAAAAAAGTGGTAAGAGTCAGAGAGAGAAGCTTGGCAGTTGGCCTAAGTGAATAAGCTTATGAGTATGATGGTAGAACTTAATGGAAGAGGTAGATGGTGGGGTTACTATCCCTGGTAGCTGCTGCCTCTATTCTTGCTCTCTCTTCTTTCAGCCAAACCCTGAAACCCTGGGTGTCTTTAGACATTCAGCCTGTGGGGGTGGGGTTTGGGGTAAGGAAAGGGTGATTTATTCTAAATAGCAGGATTCAAGGAAGGCTTCAGGAAAGACGTGGCATTTTGGTGGAGCCTTGAACTATGGACAAAGAACGATGCTAACTGTCTTAGCTGTATGATTGTGGTAAGAGTGTTATTAGGTGAGAGTAAGAGCACTTGTAAAAACATGTTTGAGAAAAGATGATTATTATATTTTTAGGTCAAAAGTCTTTCCTTTGTGGGAACACATGAAGGTCCTTGGGAGAATATGATCATACAAAATATTTACTATCTAGGGAAAGTTTGGTTTTGTTGGGGAAAGTGTGCCTCAGTGTGGAAACCCCAAAGACATTTAAGAATTTCAGATTAGCCCCTTAATGAATTGACAGAAAGTTATAAAGTCCAGAATCAGAGGTCATTTACACGGAAAAGTCTCCTACAGATAATTTAATCCAGCTCTCAATTTGTCAGGGAGAAAACGGTTTTATAGTCAACAGCTCTGGTTTTAGCTATTGAATTGTGCTCACACTTCTCATTAGTTCACAAATCCCTGTTGAATGTACTAGAATATAGAGCACCAAGGGGAGTGTAAGGAAACCTAAGGCTACTGCCCCCAAGCGTCTCAGCTTATGTAGGAGAAAGGCGTGTGTCTCTAATGTTAATAAGTCCAAACGGTGTTGGTGACTGTTTGCTCTCAGAAAGCTTAATGCTCTTCAGATACCTTCAACCAGATACGAATGTCGTCCTCTGAAAGTTTTTTATTTTATATATGCTGCTGTCTTTTGGATTGTTGCTTTAAAAAATATTCCTAGAAAAGTATTCTCCAAATAAATACAGGAAGCATCAGTTTTTAAGTACAGAGAACTATAAATGAAGGGATTAAATGTTGTTTGTGAAGATCTATTTTAATAATAATAGTGGGGGGGGATGAGCTTTATTTAAAACTCTATTCTTTAGACCTATAAAATTACTTCAGGGGCACTTTAAATTGATAAAACTGAAATAGTTATTAAACTAATGGTTAGAATAAATTGCTTGAAGGTTATTTGAAACATCTAATTTTAGAAACACTTGACATCAGTTTTATAAATTCTGTGTTATTAAAAAATCAGGCTAATATATACATAATTCAAGGTGCCACTAAGTTATTTTAATGTTGAGCTTTTAGCTTGGATTTCCTGGATGGGCTTCAGGGAGCTAAAGGCTCCTCTGAAATTGTGATTAGGGGCATGTGTGCATTCTTCTAAAGAGTGTCAGTAGCTTTGCTAGAGTCTCTAAAGATTTTCTGCTGCAGAAAAGGTTAAGAACCACTGCCAGGGAACTTAGAGGAGTCAGCTCTCTAAGGGCAGTCTTTGGGTGGGAAATGGAGTTGGAGCCTGCTGCTTTCAGTAAGACAGGGATGGTGTGTCCTTGTGTGCTTTTGTGTCATAGGTTGAGATAAGTCGAAGAGTGACTCTGGAAAAACTACCCCCTGTTCTTGTGTTACACCTTAAACGATTCGTTTATGAGAAGACTGGTGGGTGTCAGAAGCTTATCAAAAATATTGAATATCCTGTGGACTTGGAAATTAGTAAAGGTAATATATAAGGCAAAAACCATTTTGGGGATGGTATTGCCACTAATCAGTAAATATAACACTTTAGTATTTAATTTATAGAAAAGAAATGACATAAGTGGGGGCAAGAGCTTGGTCCTGCGGGTGGGGTGCGGAGAATGGTTCGATAATGGCTGCCAAGGACAGCACGTCCTTGAGTGAGCAGCTGCCTGGCATTTGAAATAGCAGTCCTGCAGAGGTGGGAACTGCACACAGGCATGAACGGGAGACTCCTGGCCTGGAACAGCTCATAGATGATGTCTGTGGAGAAATCCTCGTACCCTTAGTGAAGTTTTATGGTCTCTTCCACATGTAAAATTTTCGTTCTGAGGGTTTCCTGGGCTGTTTTTGGTTTTGTTGGTGTTTTGAAGTGGACAGCTGGTTTCCTTTTTGTAGAGTCTCTATCTTTAAGGGGTTCCAGCATGTTCTTAACACGTTCAGTATACTGCTCATATTTCTCTGAAGGCTTGGTTGCTGATTGTGTGTGACACTCCATTGCAGAGCTGATTGCCCTCATGGCTCAATTCTTATGAAATACAAGGATGGAGCTTTATGTTTCCCTGGTCAGCTGGGCAGTGCACTTGGGTGGAGACTATGGTGCCCCTTTGCTTTTGTGATTCTGATCCTTTCTGCGTGTGCTTTTATAAATTGGAGCTGTTGATATTTTGTTTTTCAGAACTGCTTTCTCCAGGGGTTAAAAATAAGAATTTTAAATGCCACAGAACCTATAGGCTCTTTGCAGGTGAGTAACTTAATCTTTATGATTTCTGTCCAGGTACAATTTTGCCACAAAGCACTTAACATAGAGAATAGAGTATTCTTGTGGTATGCCTGTGGTCTTTCTGTTAAGAAATTTATAACTGAGGAAATCATTTGAGAATGTATGGCTTACCTGAAATTTGGTATTTGGAATTTGACAGAATGTCAGCTTGGCCCTGACCTGAGCCCATAAGACTTAGCTCAAGATGAATGTTCCTGTCTTTGAGTCTTAATAGGCGGAGTGAGTTTCATGTTTGCCAGGTGGGCAATTTGAGAATATAACCTTTCCCTCTTGCAGTTGTAGTCCCTGTGGGGTGACAGTTGCCATGGAGTTGCTGTTGCCAGAGGAGGCCCAGGGTTCTACCTGGCTCCTTGCAGCTTGGCACTGAGGTCCCAGTGGCAGGGGCAGTGTTTCTGGGCCTTCTCCCTGCATCTCTCTCCCCGGGGCCCTGAAGGGGAAGGCTGATGATCAAAGTCAGGATTTAGGAATTCCATCCCCTGGTCAAGTACCATCGTCACGCCAGCTCAACCCCAGTGGGAGTGTGCGCTCTCTCTCCCTCAGGACTCACACCTGGGTCATGCACACCTGCACTCTCGAACCCACATCTCACCTTGAGTCTTCTAACCCAGTCTAAGTTAGGAAAGAAGGTCATTGCATTGGTTAGAATTTTCTGTAAAATGTGAGTAAAGTCCTTTTTTTTTGGTTTGTTTTGTTTTACTATATTTATTTTTAATTGTGATAAAGTATACATGACATAAAAATTTTTCTTTTTTTTTTTTTACCGGGAGGTCCCGGGGATCGAACCCGGGTCCCTCCATATGGGAGACGGATGCCCAACCAGTTGAGCCACATCCGACCCATGACATAAAAATAATTTTAACCATTTTGAGTGGACAGTTCTTTGACATTAAGTACATTGACAGTACGTATAACTTTCACCACTATTTCTAGACTTTTTTCATCATCCCAAACCAAAACTCGTACTCATTTTGCGATAACTCCCCCATTCTCCTCTCCCCCAACCCCTGGTAACCACCATTGTGCTTTCTTTCTCATATAAATACTTATATGAGAGATATCATATAATGTTTGTCCTTTTGTGCCTGGCTTATTTCACTCAACATGATGAATTCAGGGTTGTACCAGCACTTCACTTCTTTTTATTGGCTGAATAATATCCCATTGTTTGGATATACCACAATTAGTTTTATTTATTCATCCCTTGATGGATACTTGTGTTGCTCCCACTTTTGGCTATAGTGAATAATGAAGTGATGAACACTGGTATGCAAATATGTCTGAGTCCCTGCTTTCAGTTCTTTTAGGTATAATACTAGGTGTGGAATTGCTGGGTCATATGATAATTCTATGTTTAACTTTCTGAAGCACCTCCAAACTGTTTGCCACAGTGGCTGCACCATTTTACATTCCCACCAACAATATACTAGTGTTCCTCTTTCTCCATATCCTTGACCAACACTTGTTATTTTCAGATATTTTAATAATAGCCATCCTAGTGGGTGTGAAATGGTGTCTCATTGCAGCTTTCATTTGCATTATTTCAATGGCTAATGATGCTGAACATTTTTTCATCTACTCATTGGCCATTTGATTATCTTCTTTGGAGAAATGTCTATTAAAACTTTGGCCCGTTTTTTTTTTAAAGACTTATTTTATTTATTTAATTCTCTCTCTCACACACACGCGCGCGCACCACCCCTGTTGTTTGCGCTCACTGTCTCCTCTCTGTGTCTCCTCATCTTCTCTTTAGGAGGCACCGGGAACTGAACCTGGTACCTCCCATGTGGGAGAGAGGCGCTTAATCACTTGAGCCATATCCGCTTCCTCTTGGCCATTTTAAAAAATCAGGTTATTTGTGTTTTTGTTGAGTTGAAGGAGTTCTTTTTTTTTTTTTTTTTTTTTTTTAAAGATTTTTATTTATTTATTAATTTAACCCCCCCTTGCTGCTTGTGCTCGCTGGGTCAGCTAACCATGCTGTGCGGGCGGGCTTGCCTTCACCAGGAGGCCCCGGGAACAGAACCCGGGGCCTCCCATATGGTAAACGGGAGCCCTACTGATTGAGCCACAGCCGCTTCCCGAAGGAGTTCTTTATATATTCTGGATATTAAGCCCTTATAGGGTATATGGTTTCCAGTTATTTTCTCCCATTTTGTTGGTTGTCTTTTTTTTTTTTTTTCTTTTTTCTTTTTTTTTGCTTACAAAAATGTTATTTATATATATATATATATATACATATATTTTAAGAGGTGCTTAGATTACCTAAAATATTACACGGAACCCACTGGGATTCACATGTTGCCCACCTCCCACACCTCCCACCACATCCCACACAAACATCTCCCACAGTGTGGCCCACCAACCTCAATGAACTTACACATCCTGGAGCCTTGCCACCAACCATAGACCACAGTTCACACTGTAGACCACACTCTCTCCCACTCAGTTCTGAGTGGTGTGTGCTGATTTAAAATGGCCTACATCCATTGCCACAACAGTACTCAGGATAACCTCCAACTCCCAAAGAAGCCCCTGTATTTCAACTGCTCATCCCCTCCCTAACCAAAAACTGTCAAGTGGCCACTGGCTCCACCTCATTGTTATAATTTCTTGCATTGCAAGAATCACCATATGTGAGCAAGAGGATACCATCAAGTCCACTCTAGTCCATAGCTCTTCCCCCAATCCAGAGGCGACTGGGATGGTGATGTCCACTCCAACTCCAAGTGAGAGAGGGCTTATATCCCATGGATATGGTGGGTGGGATGATCCTGCCTGCAGATGCAGGCCCGGTTGTCTTTTTACTTTCTTGATAATGTTCTTTGATGTACAAGTTTAAAAAAAATTTTTTTAAACAATTTATTGAAGTATATCATTCATACATGAACATACATAAACTATAAGTGTTCAGTAAACATCGTGAACTTATGAAACAGATATGCATAACATCATGCAGGGCTCCCACACATCACCCCCCACAAATACCCCGCATTGTTGCGAAACATCTGTTAACAAATCATGAGGGAAGCGGCTGTGGCTCAATCAGTAGGGCTCCCGTTTGCCATGTGGGGGCCCCGGGTTTGGTTCCCGGGGCCTCCCAGTGAGGACAGGCCCGCCCGCGCGGCGTGGTTGGCTGACCCAGTGAGCACAAGCAGCAAGGGGGGGGATAAATGAATAAATAAATAAAATCTTTAAAAAAAAAAAAAAACAAATCATGAAAGAGCATCATCAAAGTATTACTACTAACTATAGTCCGTATTTTCCTCCCCTATACATTTTTTAAAGACTTTATTTATTTATTTATTTACTTACTTTTACCCATTTTTAAACACACACACACAGTTTTTGCTGTTTCTGTGTCCATTTCCTGCCCTCTCTTCTCATCCATCTCCTCCTGCGGATTCGATCCTTGGAATCTCCGATGTGGGAGAGAGGCGTCCTACCACCTGTGCCACCTTAGTTCCTGGTTTTTCGGTGCGTCTCGTCTTGGCTCTCCCTTGTGTCACTCTTCTGTTACGTCATCATGTTGCTGTGTGGCTCACGGGGCCTGTTGGCTCACCTATGCATGGGGCCTGGTGGCCCACACGCATTCTATATTTTTCTTTTTTCCTTTTTACCGGGAGGTCCTGGGGATTGAACCCAGTTCCCTCCATAAGGGAGATGAATGCCCAGCCACCCGAGCCACATCCATCCCCCTGCTGTATCTCTTAAGGTCGACCAAAGATACCCAGAGTTACAGTCTTTTCCCATACAGGGTTGTCATGTAACAAATCAGGCTTAGTTTATCACCAGCATTCTAAAAACCAGACCTGGGAGAAAAAGTAGGTCTGGAGACACATGCATGGTTTCTGATGTAGCGAATATTTAGCCTACCCTGATTATCACAAAATCAGGGCAGTGAGAATATTCACAAAAGTTTTTAAACTTTGATGAAGTCCATTTTATCTATTTTTTCCTTTGTCATTCATACTTTTGGTGTAAAATCTAAAAATCCATTGTCTACTGCAAGGTTCTGCAGATATTTCTCTGTTTTCTTATGAGTTATTATAGTATTAGCGCTTATACTTAAGTGTGTGATCCATTTTGAATAAATTTTGTGTATGGTGAGGTGGAGGTCCACATTCATTCTTCTGTACATGGATTTCCAGTTGGTCTGGAACTATTTGTTGAAGAGAGTATTCTTTCCCTGTTGGCACACTTGTCTAAAATGAACTGGCCATAGATGTGTGAATTTATCTCTGGACTCTCATATTCCATTGGTCTATATGCCTGCCCTTATGCCAGTATCATACTGTTTTAATTACTGTAGCTTTGTAGTAAGTTTTGAAATCAGGAAGTGTGAGTCCTCCAGCTTTGTTCTTCTTTTCTAAGGTTGATTTGCTATTTGAGGCCCTGTGCAGTGATGAGTTAGAGGATCACCTTTTCCATTAAAAAAAAAAAATGCTGCTGGAGTTTTGATAGGGGCTGCATTTTATCTGTAAATGTCTTTACTCAGAAGTCTTCCAACCCACGAACACAGGATGTCTTCCCATTTATTTATAAAGGTCGTCTTTAATTTCTTTCAGCAGTGTTTTGTAGTTTTCCATGTATGTCTTTCACCTCCTTGGTTAAATTTTTTCATAGGCATTTTATTCTTTTAGATGCTATTGTAAATGGACTTGTTTTCTTGGTTTCCTTTTCAGGTTGTTCATTACGGGTGTATAGAAACCCAGCCGACTTCTGCATGGTCATCTTGTGTCCTGCAACTTTGCTGAATTCATTTATTAGTTCTAGTAGTTCTTGTAAATACTTTGGAATTTTCTTTGTGTAGCAGTATCATGTAATCTGCAAACAGGGATAATTTGACTTCTTTTCCAAGGATACTTTTTATTTCTTTCTCTTGCCTAGAACTTCCAATACAGTGTTGAATAACTTGTGACAGCGGGCATCCTTATCTTGTTCCTGATCTTAGGGGGAAAGATTTAGTCTTTTACCATTGAGTGGTGGGTTTTTCAGAAATGTCCTTGTTCATGTTGAGAAAGTTCCCTTCTAATCTTAGTTTTATCAATCTTTATCATGAAAAGACATTAGGTTTTGTCAAATGCCTTTTCTGCATCAATTGATATGTTTTTTCCTCTCTTATTCTATTAATGTGCTATATTACATTGATTGATTTTCTTGTGTTTCTTGCTTTCCAGGAATAAATCCCACTTGCTCATGGTGTATAATCCTTTCAATACATTGTTGAATTTGGTTTGCCATTATTTTGTTAGGCATTTTTGCATCTATATTTATAAGGGATATTGGATATTGGTCTATAGTTTTCTTGTGCTGTTTTTATCTGGCTTTGTTGTCAGAGTAAAGCAGGCCTCATAGAATGAGTTAGGAAGTAATCCATTCTCTTCTAAGTTTTTGATTACTGATTCAATCACTTTACCTGTTAGAGATCTGTTGAGATTTTCTATTTCTTCTTGCATCAGATTAGGTAATTTTATGTTTCAAGGAATTTGTCCATTTCATCCAGGTTTTCTAATTCATTGGCATATAATTGTGTTTCTGTAAGGTCAGTTGTAATGTCCCCCACTGCTGCCTGCCCTGCTGTTGGGTGGTGGTGGATGGTAGCAGCTGCAAGGAAGATGAAATTTACCGATATTTACTGCAATTTCCCAGCTCTTCCTCCAGCTCTTCCCTGGGTACTTGATGCCCAGTGTTCTACTAGACTCCAGAGTTTACAATAGTTAATTCAGGCAGTTCTTAGCCGTTTAATACTTGTTTTGGTGTAGGGCCTGATTCCTGGAGCTTTCAACTCCACCATTGTCCCACAATTCTCTTTCAAAGAAGTATTTTTAGAAATTGGCTCTGGTTGTGGACTTATTTAATAAAATATGTGAGTTTTTCTTTCTTTTTTTTTTTTTTTTAAATCTCTCAGTTCTGTTCCTGTCAGGTGGGGTGGCCAGGCATAAGTGACGTATCACCATAATAAATTGTTGTCTGGGCTGCTGCTTAAGAAATTTGAATGTGTAGAATATGATTCTGTTTTGAATTTTCAGAATGGAGGCGCTTCCATTCTAGAAAATAAAAATTGATTAAACCACACAGGTCCTTCAGATTCTACTGGCTTGGTAATTTTAAAGCAAAACTCTTACCCAAATCAGTTAGGCCTTCAAGTGTGAGAATCCAGGATAGAACTCCCAAAGTGAAGGTGGGTCAGAAAGAGGGGTGGTTGAGTCTGCTTTTGTGCTCTTGGGCAGTCGTGTGGGTTGCTGTGCTTTTGCATTGGTCCTGTCGCTGCTTTTCTGCCATGTCATCCTCATGGCGTTACTTTCCCCATGTGGCAGGTCCATCTCCCAATGTCCAGTCTCAAGTGTTTCTTTGTGTGAAGCTTGTGAGTTTGCACAACAGCTGGAGTCACAGCCTTGGCCTCACCATGCTGTGCTCTCATCAGCCAAGCGCTTGGGCCCGAAGGGGTTCGGAACTCCTGCGCTTGTTTTGCTCGCCAGGAGTGCCAGCGGCTGCTAGAACCTGATGCATTGGACTTATTTATTGCAGAAATTCTCCACAGCTGAGTATCGTGCCAAGGACCTGTCCCTTGGTGCCACCATGAGTCCAGTGCAGCTCATCACAAGCAGCGTCGCTGTTCCCCCAGGGTTACTGCTTCCAGCCAGGTCCTTGCCCACCCTCTTCCCCCTTCCTCTTCAGAGAGTAAGGGTGCTTCCTCTGGCCGTCTTCTAAAACCTTCATTGTACTTTTTAACAGTTATATATATTTTTAGGCCTTTGACCCCTTCCTGAGTACAGCTGCACACAGGTAGGGTCGCAGGTATGGGTGAGTGCCCAGAAAACGCAGGGTCCTTGGGTTTTCGTGTCATATAAGCAAATTCCTGCGCTGTCCAACCTTCTTAACCTATTCACTGAGTAATTCCATTTTACTGTAATAGAATTCACTGATGGTTCCTTCTAGTGGACATTTGGGATTTTCCCTTTTTTCACGGTCATAAATGGTACCAAGATCCTTGCCCGCTATTGAGATAATCTCCGAATCTAGATCTGGATTGGCTAGATCAAAGGGATGAGCATTCTCAGGCCTCTGGGTATGCGTTTCCACATTATTTTTCAGAAAGGTGGATTAGTTTGTATTACTGACAACTATGTAGGAGAATATCTTTCTCCTTCTATTCTCCTTAGTATTAAGTATTAACGATGGCTGGTAATCTTTGGCTAAAGGGCTGGAAAGATGGGACAACTCCATTTAATTGGCATTTCTTCTATTGTTTAAGAGGTTAGACATTTTAAATATGTTGAAATATTTAAAAATCACTTTTTCTTGTATATTGTTCAACATTGCTTTGTTTAATTGTATTTTTCTGTCCCACCTTCTTTGGTAAGGTGTTCTTTGTGTTCTTTTTTTTTTTTTTTTTTTTTTTTTTTTAAGATTTTATTTATCTATTAATTTATCCCCCCTCTTGCTGCTCGTGCTCACCGGGTCAGCCAACCACGCCCTGCAGGCGGGCCTGCCCCCACCAGGAGGCCCCGGGAACCGAACCCAGGGCCTCCCACATGGTAAACGGGAGCCCCACTGATTGAGCCACAGCCGCTTCCCATTCTTTGTGTTCTTTTAAGAAAGACAGATCTTTGAAGGGAGTCAGGCAGTCACCTTTAAAATGCTTGTGTGAGTGCATCTCTCACTTGGTCCCCTGCCTTGCCCCCTCTCACAGTGGTCTATCATCACGGCAACAGTGCGACAGGCGGTCATTACACCACAGACGTCTTCCAGATTGGCCTGAACGGCTGGCTGCGCATTGATGACCAGACCGTCAAGGTGATCAGCCAGTACCAGGTGGTGAAGCCAGCTGCCGAGCGCACAGCCTACCTCCTGTACTACCGCCGCGTGGACCTGCTGTAGCCCACCCTGGGCGTGTGTGCCAGATGCCCGCTTGTACAATGCCGACGCTCACTAACTTTCTTCCTCTCTTTAGTGGCTCTTTAGAGAGAATCTTTTTCTCCCTTGTGGAAAAATGGGCTAGAATGGAAAGGAGAAGCTCCTTGGGCTTTGTGTGCAACATAGTTTATGTTGACTTTTAACGTCCAAATCAGAATCGTTTGTTTGAAACAGACTGTCGCTTGATTTAAGAAAATACACAAAAACTCATATTTGAAATAATGCCAATTCCTAAGATAAGAAAGGGGAATTTGCATTGGATTCCCAGTCTAATTGCTTAGTAGGGTAAATCCTGCACCAGCAACAACACTTGTAAATTTGTGAAAATGAATTTTATCTTTCCTTAAAAAAATAAAATTTTTTAATCCATCACACTTTCCTCCTCCCCTACCCTTTAGTTTTTGATAAATGATTAAAATGAGCTGGTTATCAGAGGAGAAATAGTTCTTCAAAATAAATTAATTAACACAAAAAATGAGTTGCTGGTTCCTCGCAAGAAAAATACATTTTAATAATTGTGCGATGAGAAACTGCTTACGTACACATTGCAGATCAACTATTTGGAGTTAAGATGTTAGTCTACATAGATGGGTGATTGTGACTTTATTGCCATTCAAAGATTTCAAATGCACTCATGCTTCTGTGTACGCATAATGAAAAATGGGTAAAATAATGATTGATATTTCCTTAAGTCTACTCTGTTTGATTCTGCTCTTTGCTCTTCTCTAATGCTGCATCTCTAATTGTACACAGTTCAGTGATATCTAAGAGTATCAAGTTGTCGCCCATCAATAAAAAAATCACCAAGTTGGTTTAAAGGTGCGCGTGTTTCTTTGGATATGAATGTCTTCTGCAGTAACTGGAATTCATCTGGACATGAATACACCCCCAGAATTAGAATAAGCAGCCCTTTGGTCAGCTTGATGTATTTGTGAAAGCTGAACTAAGACTCGGGTTATACTTGTTTATTATTTCCAAAGTTGACTGTAGTGATGTGGGTAAATGAATTTTTAAAATCCTGAACTAGTAGGAAAGAGGAGGAAAACTGATCTCCCTCAGTTGTTTCAGTACCCCATTTTCACCAGAGTGGTTGGTTTAGATCAAAGCTGAGCATCCTTTGAATTTAGTGTGGCTGGGTTCTCAAGTTGTGGAAAGGAACCCCTTCCTAAACGGCAGAGATTATGGGGAGCCAGGGTAGTGTTTGTGGGTGTGGCCACCAGCAGTGGGCTCTGGTATCCCAGCTTCTGGCTTTCTGCAGACAGTTGGTCCTGTGCTGGGAGCCACATGGTCCTAGCCTCTTTCTCAAGCCCTGCCTCTTAATCTCTGGTGTTCCTGACGAGCGAGGGCCTTGTGCCCCTCTAGGGTTCTGACATCATCCACTTAGCCTACTTAACCTGTTGTAACCCTGTTCTGATTTACTTGGCTTATTTATGAATCATATTGCAATTGGCTTGTTAAAGTAATCTACAAATCCTGTGGAGCACATGGAGTCTGGAAACCAAATTGATTTTGGGGAACAACCCACACCAGCAATAACTCAGCCAAAGATGAAGAAAAACCCTATATAAAGCACTTCATTGAATTCTGGGTTATGTTCCTGCGAGCCAAGTCCTGTCCCTTGTGTGTCTGGTGGCCCTGGCTGAGCACCTGCCCCGTTTCCATGATGGAGGTCTGTCGTTCCCCTCAGCACTATAATGTGTTTTTGTTATTAAAGTGTTACCTGGGAGTCAGATCAAGGATAAGGCCATTTGCTCCACAATAATCTGGAACAAAAGGCCAGACAAAGAGTGCTCTTGTTGGGTACATCGACCTGCTTCCAAATCTTAAGATACAATCTATGTATTTAGATGAGAAAAATTTCCCTGAAGTATCCTCTGAATTATATACCTTTAAATTGCTAAGATACATATTTTGTCACACCCAAAACATGTTGGGAATGATTCAGATATACCTAGAAACTCTTTTCAAGATTTCAGGTCTGCAGAGTAGATACCCAGTGGAACTCTCAGGTATCTTGGTCAACTTAGTGAAGTGTCGGCGATGCTGCGTTTACTTTTAAGGCGGTTACTGCCCCCCTGCATGGTGCTGGGCTTTTAGAAATCCAGCCAGCTGGTTGCCAGCAGAGGATTCCTGCCTCTTACCATTTCCGCGGGCCTGTTGTTTGTTTGAAAGGTGAAAGCACTGTAGAGAAGGTGTGGAGAATCCCACACCACCCAGCTCGTGGGACTGTGCTTATAACAGAAAAATTTTGCTTAAGCAGGATCAGCACACACCAGTTCCAGACAGTAGGCCAAAACTCAGAAAGGGGCAGAGTATGTAGCAAGGACTTCATAGCCTGAAATGAAGACTCATCAGCATTTGGTCCCTGAAGTGATGAATTGGCCATGGATAGAGACTCAGAGCGTTCTAAGAAACCAGACATTTCCTAGCGTCCCAGATAAGGCATGGACCTATCCATGTCATCTGGACTCGTGATTTTTGTTCTCAGTGTGATTTTGTCTTCCTAGTAAGTTTCATGGGACCATTTCCTTGGCTTTAGATCATGTACCACCCAAATATTTGCCCTCTTGGTGTTGGCACCTACAGATTCAGTGCTTTTCCTTCATTAGCACTTGACACGTATTTATAGGTGGCTTTCAACCCAACGTGAATGCTGAGGAATTGCTAGAGGTTTATTACAGGGAGATTTTTCTTTAATGTGCAAACTTTTACTAACAAGATTTGGTAAGAAGGTGACTGAAGTTTCCCTGATTGGTAAATTTGTTCGCCCAGTAGCCAAGAAAGTTCATGAGCCACTGAGGGATCAATTCAGAATAAAAAAACGGCCATCACTGAATTGTCTTATTTGTATAACTGTAGCTCAGCTGCCCGAGTGGCACATAACAGCATTCTGCCTTGCCTTTGCTGTGTAATTAGTCACATTGTGATCTAATGTGTGGGCCGTCTGAGCAGGACTTCGCAGTCAGTAAAGGCACCCTTTGTGTCTTTTCCGAGTGGAGTTTTTGGTCACTGCTCGTAGGCTGCTTGTACTGGACCGGCCGATTGGCCGAGAGATAAGTGCAGTCACGGTCGCCTTGGTTTAAGCACTGAAGTAACCGAATAAACCCGTGTTGAGCATCGCACTATCAGCTGTCTCGCATGAGTGTGTGCGAGCGCTCTGCGCTTGTTTTGAAATATCAGTCCAAGGGTCTGTTCAGCTTCTCTTCGGAAGAGTTCAGTCCATCCAAAGAACTAAAACGTAGTAGACACAGGAGAAGACCTAAGACTTCTATCACGTCTCTGGATCAAGAAAGAAAACTACCTTGTTAACTTGTCCCCAGGCAAAGACAGGACCCAGTACCCTCATATCCTGGGAGTCGGTGGCCCTAGGAAACATTAGACGGAGTGTTAGTGTTTTTAAAATAATCCGTGTCTAGTTAGGCAAATAAAATAGCCATTCTACATCTAACTTGATGTTTTCCCTTTAAAATCATCCCCAGCAAAATGCCAAACCTGCTTCTTTCTTCATCATTTTCTCTTGCTTCTAGGAGTGTTTTGTTTGTTTGTTTTAAAGCATCGTTAGTCATCTTTTGGGCTGACCATTCCCATCGTATTAATACCTCTGGGGAGAAATTAACTTGCCTGACAGGAAGCTGACTGCCGAGCCTGTGCTGGCTTGCACGCTGACCTCTTCCCCTTCTCACCTCACTCTCTTTCCTTGCCCTCCACAGGAAAGGTATTATTTTCATTAACAGTACTTTTTTTAATGGGATTTAAATTGTAAATTTGTTTTTTGGTTCTAGTACTTGAATTTTGTTTCACAGTCCGACAGCGGTCATGTCTCCCTTTGTACACTTTGATGATAATTGGGGGTAATTTGCTGAATATAATAATATTTTGTTAAGTGGTCTTTCCTTGGAAACAACTGGCAAGTAACCATTTAAATCATTGTATTTGCATTAAAGGAAATTTCCCCAAACCTGGCTGCTGTGGTATTTAATTGATGAAGTATTTTGTTTGACTTTTAGCCAGAAAATAGTAGCACTTGACACTATTATTTAAGATATTTTCATTTAAAAACTTACAAACTTTCAGACTCTCACTTAAGTGCCATTCTTTGTCTTTTTATTTTTTGGGGAAGGTAGTTTTCACTTGGTTTTCTAACAAGTAGAATACTAGTGTAGATTCATTTAGTGTTCCTATATCAAACCAATACAATATTAACTAGTGCATTAGAAGAGTTCTCCAGGTACAGACTTCTCAAAGCATGCTTATGTTACTGTTGGCATGTTTGGGAACTACGTTAATCCTGATTGTTTCATTTTTAAATTTTGTTCTGTTTGGTTTTAATGATTATAAGGTTTTATTTAAACATCTTAACCCATCTGGAGTGCATTTAGGGTCATAGTGTAGGACCCTGGACTGGTTTTGGAGTGTTTGGTGTAGCCCTGGGTTTCAGACCTTGAGCCTCACACCCTGCTTCAAAGAGGGTAAATTGGTTTTCAGATTTTCTGTGTTAGGATTCTCAATACAATGTAAGATAAAATGATTCCTCTGCTTTTTTTTTTTTTTTTTTTTTTTAAAAAAAGAAACCATGTGTAGGATCTGGACTTCCTTCCTGATGGGAGCCCGAGCTCCTCATGCATCATGGGGGGCCTCTCTGGACTCTCCTCCCGCACTGTGATCTAGCTGTCTTTTTTGCACAGGAAACCATATCTTGCTGCTTTAAAATAGGCTCTGATACTTGGATGGCTGGATTTGCTCTTCTACCCAAGAGGCTTTGACATTCTGGTAGCCTGTGCATATTACCGCATGCATCTTAAAGCCTTGCCCCATGTTCTGTAGAGAGCCAGTCCGTGCCTTCCACCCTCAGCATCCGAGAGAACTGAAGGGTCCTGCAGGGGGTGATGCCGTGACAGGAATCTTTGCATGTTCTTAGAAAGATGTAAAGTAACTGCATTGAATGAGACTCAGTTTCTCGGAAGGTGCACTCTTCCCGAGGCTCCCACTACTGGAGCACAGATGAGTAGACTCTCCGCTGGGACCAAGGCCTGGATGCTGCGGGGCCTGGGGCATATTGGGGCTGTCAGGTGCCAGCACCTCGGGTGGCACCTGCCCCGTGCCCCATCCACACACCCCCACCCCCGCCCCATCGAGCCCACCTTGTCTGCCCCTTCCAGGGCCTTGCTTCACCTTTGGATCAAAGTTCGGCGTGTTTTGTTCTCAAGTTGCGCATATTAGCTGAGACAGTGCTTTCTGCACGCCAGGTCCTCTCCCAAGCCCTGTGGGTGTTTAATCCCCTGGCAACCTCACGTGTCGTTAGGTCATGTGGGCACATGCTGGTGACCTCTGCGTGCCCAAGGCGGCCCAGTGCCTGCCTGCTTGTTGAATTCCCAGGCACTGACACTTATAAGTAAACCTGTTGGCAGGCACAGGCCACTGGATATTGCAGAGAAAAAGAGAAGGGAAAAAACCTGGATGGATTCCCAATGCCTTTTTTTTTTTTTTTTTTAATTGGGAAAAGAAAATAAAGGTGTGTTATTGAACTTCGGGTGGTATAATTCCTCTAGCCAGTAAATTTCCATACTTTTGATACCACATAACACCAATGCCCCCCAAAAACTTTAGTTGTAACAAGAGAACAAAACTCCGCACCAGTAACATCTTGTTATTCATTGAAACAGTATTTCACACATAATCACCACCCTCTAATTTCACCATATTATATCTAATTGTTGCTGTCTAGTGAAAGCTCTGTAGATGTCATTTTAAACTTCTCCTTTATACAAAAAACAGTTGTGTTTACGTGATATAACCTTCTAAAGCAACAGACATAACAGACATGTAGCTTATAAATGATTGGCGCCAATATTTTTTTGTGTGTGTGTGTTATTTTTTTTTTAAACAAATCAATTTTACTGATACATATTAATAAAGCATACAACCCATCCAAAGTGTACAATCAATGGTATTTGGTATAATCACATAGTTGTGCAGTCAAGTCAATCATATTAGACGTTTTCATTATTCCAATAATAATAAACAAGGACAAAAAATTCATCACCTCTCAATCTTTTCTGTGCTTCCCTGCCATACATAGCTGTTATTCTGTTTCCATCTCTCTCATTTATTTGTATTTATATTTTGGACAGATGGAATCAAACAGCATGCAGTAGCTTGTATCTAGTTTATTTTCCTTAGGATATTTCCTTTTTTTTCACCCTTAATGTAAGATTATTAATATAATTACTATATACTACTGTCCCTAGTTTACTGTGGTTGTATTTTTGCCTGATACTAACACCTTGTAACATTAACATACTTTTGTTCAGTTTCCCATATCCATATTTCACATGAGGTTTTGCTTTGCTATATAGTCCCATGTTATATTTTTTACCTTTCTTTCTGGTAATAAACATGACCTTAGACTTTCCCTTTTAACCACTGTCATACCCATATAATAGCACCACTAGTTACAAACACTGATGTGCTTTCACCTTTTCTATTCATCTCCATAGATTAACATCCTTTTTTTTTTACCAATTCTGCACAGATTAACCCTCAGCTTTCCTTTTTTTTTTTTACATTCTCAAATGTAATAGATACATACAATTATTTTTTTTTAATCAAACA
The DNA here is from genome assembly GCA_026826555.1 of Tolypeutes matacus. Taxonomy (NCBI): domain Eukaryota; kingdom Metazoa; phylum Chordata; class Mammalia; order Cingulata; family Chlamyphoridae; genus Tolypeutes; species Tolypeutes matacus. The sequence goes on along the minus strand of JAKSZT010010873.1, from coordinate 3,605,115 downwards.
ATATGTTACACAATATATTTGGTTCATAGTAACACATTCATACAGTATTTGTCCTTTTGTAACTAGCTTGCTTCGCTCAACATAATGTCCTCCAGGTTCATCCATGTTGCCATATGCTTTATGACTTCATTTCTTCTTACGGCTGCGTAATATTCCATCATGTGAATAGACCACAGTTTGTTTATCCATTCGTCTGTTGATGGACACCTGGGTTGTTTGCAGCTTTTGGCATGGCTCGGCGGGGCCTGATGGCGCACCTGTGAACAGGGCCTTGTAGCCTGTGCACTTTCTATATTTTTCTTTTTAATTTTTTTATTTTTACCGGGAGGTCCCGGGGATCGAACCAAGTTCCCTCCATATGAGAGACGGACGCCCAACCATTTGAGCCACATCCGCCCCCCTGCTGGGAGATTTTTGATGACGGATTCAATCTCCTTAATTATGATTGGTTTGCTAAGTTCTTGTATTTCTTGTAGCATCAGTGTAGGTTGGTTGTGTGTTTCTAGAAATTTGTCCATTTCATCCACGTTGTCTAGTTTGTTGGCGTATAGTTTCTCCTAATATCCTCTTATGATTCTTTTTATTTCTGTGGGGTCATTTGTAATTTCCCCCCTTTCATTTCTGATTGTATTTATTTGCATCTTCTCTCTTTTTCTCTTTGTTAGTCTAGCGAGGGGTTTGTCAATTTTATTGATCTTCTCAAAGAACCAGCTTATGGTTTTGTTGATTTTCTCTGTTCTTTTTCTGTTCTCATTTTCATTTATTTCTGCTCTAATCTTTATTATTTCTTTCCTTCTGCTTGCTTTGGGATTAGTTTGCTGTTCTTTTTCTAGTTTCTCTAGTTGTTCAGTTAAATCTTTGAGTTTAGCTCTTTGTTGTTTTTTAATACAGACATTTAGGGCTATAAATTTCCCTCTCAAGACTGCCTTTACTGTATCCTATAAGTTTTTGTTTTGTTTTTTTTTTTAACCGGGAGGTCCCGGGGATCGAACCCAGGTCCCTCCATATGGGAGGTGGATGCCCAACCGTTTGAGCCACATCCGTCCCCCCCATAAGTTTTGATACATTGTGTTCTCATTTTCATTTGTCTCAATATATTTACTGATTTCACTTGCAATTTCTTCTTTGACCCACTGATTATTTAGGAGTTTGTTGTTCAGTCTCCACACATTTGCACATTTACTTTTTTCCTGTTATTGATTTCTAGTTTCATTCCATTATGATCTGAGAAGGTGCTTTGTATAATTTCAATCTTTTTATATTTATTGAGAGCTGTATTGTGACCTAACATGTGGTCTGTCCTGGAGAAAGATCATGGGCACTTGGGAAAAATATATAACCCGCTGAGTTTGGATGCAGTGTTCTGTATATGTCTGTTAGGTCTAACTTGTTTATCATATTGTTCAAGTTCTCTATTTCCTTGTTGATCTTCTGTCTAGTTGTTCTGTCTAATGATGTGAGTGGGGTATTGAAGTCTCCAACAATTATTGTAGAAAGGTCTATTTTTCCCTTCAGTTTTGCCAGAGTTTGTCTCATATATTTTGGGGCACCCTAGTTAGGTGCATATTTATGACTATTATATCTTCCTGGTGGATAGTCCCTTTTATTAATACATAATGGCCTTCTGTATCTCTTATCACTTTTTTTTTTTTGCATTTAAAGTCTGTTTTGTCTGATATTAGTATAGCTACCCCTGCTCTTTTCTGGTTACTATTTGCGTGGAGTATCTTTTTCCAACCTTTCACTTTCAGCCGGTTTGTATCCCTGGGTCTAAGGTGAGTTTCTTGTAAGCAACATATGGATGGCTCATGTTTTTTTATCCATTCTATCAGCCTGTATCTTTTGATATGTCATCTTGTTTTTGTCTCTCTCTTCACTCTTTTGGTTATCCTTTCTGCTATTCTTTCTTCTATACTCTCCTCCAAGCCTCTCTCTCCTGTCTTTTTCTTTCAGGTTCCAAGGCTTCCTTTAATATTTCCTGCAAAGGTGGATTCTTTTTTGCAAACTCTCTTAGTCTCTGTTTATTTGTGAGTATTTTATACTCACTTTCATATTTGAAGGACGGTTTTGCTGGATAAAGAATTCTCGGCTGGGGGACGGATGTGGCTCAAATGGTTGGGCGTCCGTCTCCCATATGGAGGGACCCGGGTTCGATCCCTAGGACCTCTCGGTAAAAAAAAAAAAAAAAGAATTCTTGGCTGGCAGTTTTTCTCTTTCAGTTTCCTAACTGTATCATACCACTCTCTTCTCCCCTTCATGGTTTCTGAAGAGAAATCTGCACCAAGTCTTACTGGACGTCCCTTGTACATGATCATTTGCTTCTCTCTTGCTGCTCTGAGAATTTTTTCTTTATCTTTGACATTTGACATTCTGAGTAGTATGTGTCATGGCATAGGTCTATTTGGATTTATTCTCATTGGGGTACGGTGTGCTTCTTGGACATGTAAGTTCATTTCTTTCATGAGAGTTGGGAAATTTTCAGCTGTTATTTCCTCAAATACTCTTTCTGCCCCTTTCCCCTTCTCTTCCCCTTCTGGAACTCCCATGACAGTTATGTTGTTGCATTTTGTGTTGTCATTCAACTCTCTGAGTCCCTGCTCAATTTTTTCCATTCTTCTCTCTCTGTTCTTGTCTCTCTTCAATTTTAGCTGCTCTGTCTTCAGTATCACTTATTCTTTCTTCTGTCATTTCAAGTCTGCTATTGTATGCCTCAAATGTATTTTTTACTTCACCTATTGTGTCTTTTATTCCCATGAACTCCATTACTTTTCTGTTCAGGATTTCAAATTCTTCTTTGTGTTCACTCAATGTCTTCTTGATGTCATTTATCTCTTTAACTATATTGTCTTTCATCTCAGTAGTTTGATTTTGGAAATTTGTGCTTATCTTGCTGATTAGTTCTCTCAAATTCTGCATCTCTTCTGGGACTTTGATGTACTCCTTTTCTTGGGCCATGTGTTCTATTTTCTTGGTATGGCTTGTAATTTTTTGCTGGTGTTTAGGCATCTGGTTAGGATGTAGTTTACTCAGATGCACAATCTCTTTCTCTTTCATAGGGATTTAGTGGCAGGAGGCTGTGAGTTATCACAGCTCTTTGATTCTTGGCTCAACCTGGATTGTTAGGATTGTCCTGCTGGTTGCTCAAACCTGGGCACTGGACCCAGTAATTGGTTGTAGAGTCGCTTCCTAGGACCTTGGACAGGGAGTCTATAGAAGCCAGGAAAAGCCTCTCCTACTTATTTTTAATTTTCTTTTGTGCACTTCCTTGGTCTTCCAGGAGGTGGCGCTCTTTGACAGCTCTCAATTCAATGCCTGGTGGGAGTGTATTTGTTGTGACACAGACCAGATCAATGTGCTAGAGCTTCCTGTCTGGGGGCTAAGAGCCTTGTAATTCAAACTTTCTGAGATAGTTCTCCAGTCTTCTCTGGCAGCCTAGTCCCTTTTCCCAGCTAGGAAATGTTTCCACTCCCCTCTGAGTCCTCAACAATCAGTCCCTGTTAGTAGAGGAGGAGATTGGGAGGTTTGTATATCTTTAGCCCCTTGCAGGCTCCAAGGCAAACAATGGCGCAGCCCCACCCAGCCTGGAAGGGCTCTTGGGACAGGGCAGACCAAACCTGGGAGTCCAAAGCAGGGTCAGCCCCAGGCTCTCTCTCCCCTCTCCCGTGGAGTCCTCAACAATTAGTCCAGGCTAGAAGAGAGGGAGATTGGGAGGGTTGGATTTCTCCAGTCCTTTGTAGGCTCCCAGGGCAAACCACGGAGTGGAAGGGTCTGTGGGGCTCTGCAGCCCAAATTTGCGGGTCAGAACCTGAGTCAGACTTAGGCTGTGTTCCTCTTTCTCCCCTTTCCTGGGGTGGTAGATCCCTGGAGCCCCCTTTGTCTATAGTCGCCGGCCCAGAGGCCTGAGAATTCTAAAGAGTGTGGGGAGGGTGCCGGCGGCAGCAGGTGCTGCCGGTTCCAACTCACGGTTCTGTCATCACAATTTCCCTCTTTTGTCCCTCTCTTGTCTGGGTGGTGTGCAGCCTTCACCTGCTGTCCTAAACCATAGAAGACCTTTTTTGGGGCTGTTTCAGCCTGTCCTCTAGCTATTTCTCTGGAGAAGAGATTCCCGTGTCTTAATAGTCCGCCATCTTCCCGGAAGTCTCACCAATATTTTTTAACATCAGTGGATCAGGCACCGTGCAAGGTACTTTAAAATGGTATTTAATTTTCACAATAACTGAGGTGGGTGGCACTATCTCATTTTATACATGAGGGAAATTTAGCTCAGTGAGGCAAAGTAATTCGTTCATAAGGATTAACACTAAACATGTCAGAGGACGTGGCACGTTTAAACGTAATTGGGCTTTGACAGCTGTGCAGTTTCTTCATTTCAGACAGGCCAGAGATTGGATCCTGTTTACCGTTGTCTCCCAGGAGCTCCCAGGAGCTCAGTGACTGGAACAGAGCAGGTGTGCAGTAAATATTTACTAAATGGATGAATTTTGCATTCAGAGCAAAAATACAAGGAAAGGTTACCTCTTTAGATCTTAGGATGGAAAACTAATGCTTTCCATTGGGAATGTGCTACCATTTCTTTTAACAAGCCAGGTTTAGTTAAACTAATAACTAATACAATTAACAAAATAGCGATACTTCCCTCGTGCACATAGTTTATACTCCCCAGTTTACTCTCCTCTGGTGTTTCACTGTTGATATCTAAGGAGTGGTCTGTTTTGATAACTGGCAATGATCAAAGTAGGGACCCAAATCACTGGGTTAAAAGGCAGTTCTTTTTAGTTTACAAATTGTTGTTGCTCTGACCTGGCAACAAAAGGTTTGCTCTGAACCTTTTGTTTCAGGACAAAAATTTACTCTAGATAGGTCAACCCAATTTTACTGGGAAAATAAAGTTTCCCAAATGATACAGAACTATCCATAGCTATCACTTTCAATTTTTAATATTTTATTTGGAAAATCTGGATTTTGTGCAGTGATGTGTTTTTCATGCACAACTCCAGTCAGTACTTAGTACCGGCTGTAAGTTCTCTCTGTGAACTTTCCATCCAGAGCAAAACAAGGCTGATAGGTAATAATATAGAGAAGCTAAATCTCCATTATTTCTGTGAGAGCTGAAAATTAGTGAAATATCTATAAATAAAGGATATTTTTTTTATGTTTGGGATGTCTCAAAAGATGAGTATTGTAAAGATACTTTACCTGACCAGTTTATCATTCTAAGGCCAAATCAAATCTCATTAGACATCAACCATAAATCTAAGGTAAAGGGTCGGATGTGGCTCAACTGGTTGGGCGTCCGTCTCCCATATGGAGGGACCCGGGTTCGATCCCTGGGACCTCCCGGTAAAAAAAAAAAAAAAAAAAATCTAAGGTAAAGTGAAGACCTCAATGAACACATTGTTTCCTCTAAAAATCAGTTGAACCCATCAAAGCAGAATCCAGAGAGAAATGCTCACAAGCAACATACCTTCCACCTACCACTGTTTTAATGATTTAAAAAGAATTTCCACCTTTTACAAATAATTTTGTTCATGGACCAGACTTTCAACCGAAAGAGTAAGGATTTAGCTTATGTCGCAGAGGCCTCCAGTACTGATCTCTGGAAATTCTAATTTAGCCCCCTTTCCCCTTCATGTTTGGCTTGTTTCTGAAGCCCTTAACATCCAGGCAATACTTGGAGTCTTCCTGGAAAATTGGCAAAGGTATCACAGTTCACCTCTTATCTGTATTTAAGTAGTAGGCTCGTGAGTCTAAACCCATTATAAATATCCAAAAGTGGCCCCACTGGCTTTCAAAAATTTAAGCGTTTTTTTTTTTTTTTTTTTTTTTTTTTAATTGAGTCCATTTATATACTTATGAGTAAAACCAAGTTTGATGTTTGGATTTCTTAGCCTCTTCCTGGGCCATCTAAGCCTCTTGTGCATCCCTTTGGTTCGTTGAACAGTGTGAAGTTCTTCCCTGGGAGGTACTTTAAGTCACTGGCAGCAGCGTGCTACAGATCCATTCGCAGAGACAGGCCACAGCACTAGCCACAAGCTTATCTGAGGATTCCAGCCAAGCTTTTCAAAAACTGCTATGGGAGGAAGGGGGCACTGGATAGGAGCTCTTAAATACCAGCACAAAAATAGTTTCACACCCCTATTCGAAACAGTTGAATAAAATGCAGGTATATATTCTCTCTGCTTTTTAATATATTTTTAAAAGTTTTTTAAAAGCATACCTATTTATCTGTCTGTGCATCTGTGGTGGAGGCTGATGTACCACGGGAGAAAGGCCACCATTTAACCTGTCGTAAGGAAGCAGCGGCCTCCTGACCCTTCCTTGAGCCCTTCGCAGCCGCTGTCAGCACAGCGCCCCCTGCAGGCGGGGTGGGGTGTGTGGTCTCGAAAGCCTGCCCAGGGCCCGAAGCTAATCACGGCACGCGCCGTGTACCTGGCTAAGTTCTCATCCTCTTTCAACAGCCCTGGCTAACTACTGCCCGGGAAGAGAAAGAAAGGGGGCGGGGAAGCGGGGAGGGAGGGGCGCGCCAGTGTCAGATGAACTTGCTCACTGTTCCAGTGCTCCCCAGCTCACCTTCCTGTGCTCATCTCCTCTCGCCAGAGGTTGCTAATCTCAGGGCACGGGGGTCGCGGGGCGGGGCGGAGCACAAGCTCCAGGGCCTGCTTGTGGATGCTGGAGTTGGGGCCCTGGGCCTCCTTGTCCTGCTCGGGCCGCAGGTGCAGCCCAGAGGCGCGGTGACCAGTGCTCCGCATCCACGCGGCTCCCAGCACAGGCCGGCGTCCATGAGCACGTGCAGGACTCCGTGCAAGTCCTTGTCCCCGACGGCCGTCAGGCGGCACAGGCCGCAGGCCCCGGGCAGGCCCCGGGCGCACCTCGCGGGCTCAGGGCCATCTGCAGCCCGGGGCGCGCTGCGCAGCTTGCGGCGAGCGGTGGAGCTCCCGCGCCCTCGGCCTCAACCCTCCAGCCGGCGGCCGCAACCCCGCAGGCTGCCCCGGGGGGCCCGGCCCGGCCCTCAAGGCCGCTTAACATTCAAACAAGCAGTGATGGAAAACGCTGATTCCGCTCACCAGCCTGGGCTCTGTGGGGAGACGGGGGACACGGCCAGGCCCCCTGTCTGTGGCCCGGGGGGGGGGGTGGCCCCGCTGCGCCGTCCCCGCCGTCTGTGACCCGACAGCGTTGGGCAAGGGAATGGGGGCACCTGCGGGCGCGGCTTCTGGGCGTGGCGACCCTTGGGGCGCCAGGGCTGCCCCCGAGCCTGGGCGAGGAGGAGTCGGTCAGCGGCTGCTGCAGGCCCCTCATCTCTTCCAGGCACCACAAAACCGCCGAGACCGCAGCGTGGGTTCCCGTGGTGGGCATGGCGTGGCTCCTTGAGAAGGGAAGCAGAATGGGGAGTCAGCGCCCACCTGTCTGAGACCATCGTCCCTCAGCCTGAGCAGACTCCTCATGGCGCCACTCAGCCACAGGGGCAAATGCAGCAGGCCTGGAGGCCTGGCCGGGTGGGGGCCTTTGAATCTTTGTCTTTCATTGCCTTGACTTTTTTTTTAGGAGGTGCCAGGGATTGAACCCGGAAGCTGGTACATGCCAAGCAGGCGCTCAACCACTGAGCTGCACCCACTCCCCCAGCTCGACTTTTGGCCCTGCCTGCTGTTGCCTAATTTGAGGGCTGGAGGCCTGGCAGCATCCAGCATCTGGCAGTGTCTTCCTGCCCAGTGAGGGCCCACCAGGGTAGAGAGACATTTGCCACTGGCTGAATTTCCACCAGAAAAAGTGAATATCTGGGTATTGGGCAACCCAGGCAAGGTCCTCCCTGGGCGGAGTTTTCCTTAAGTAGCTCCATAGATCATTCTCTCAGTCTCACTGTCTTCCTTTCATGCACAGGAATAATCAAGGTCTAGCTGCATACACATGCCTGGTATTTTTTTCTGATTCTACTGCTTTACAGCTACAATGGGATTTTAAAAAACCAAATGTAAAAGTCACCAGTGCAGAGGAATAGTAAGCCGGTCAAGACTATCTATCCATTTATATAATCTAAGTATCTTTTAAAAATAAATAAAATTTTTTTATATAAAAAAAGAAAAACTAAACTAAAAAGACAAAAAAAAAAAAAAAAAAAAAGAGAGAGAGAGAGAGACAAGCCCTATGCCAGTTTTGCCTACAGCTGCCGAAAGGCAGAGACCTTGGCAGTGCCCATCTTGCCTTGCCATGTGGTAGCTGACTGTGGTGAGAAAGAGCCTGTTATGGTGGCCTGATTTGGATTTCTCATGGCCTTGGAGCTGTAGAGCTTTTCTCCAAATAAATCCCTTTCAAAAAGCCAACCCATTTCGGGTACTTTGCTCCAGCAATCCTCGGCAAAGGAAAGCAGTGTTATGTGGGAATCCTGTATTATATGCATGATTTTTCTGTAAACCCACAACTTCTCTAGTAAAGAATAAAAGCTAAAAAACAGAACTGGAAAAAAAAAGGCTATCTCAGAGTCTAGAGCAACCTGACATTTATTTTCAAGGAGAGGGGAAAACGGGACGCTCAGCACTCCCACCGTGACAGCTAAGGAGAAAGCGTGCGGCCTGCAGCAAACAGAGCAGGCCACTCACCGTGGGCTCCAGGCCCGGACCAGTCAAGGCGCCTGAAAGGACGTGGCCCTGGGAGGGTGAAAGATGGAGAAGGTCAGAAGAAGAAGAGAGTGGGGAGAGGCGGCTGAGGAAGGGGAGAGAACGCAGAAAGATCGTAAATGCCTCATTAGGGGCTTGGCCGAAGACGGCTGCCCTGGCCCCCCCCGGTCATCCTGTGAGGACAGCAGGACAGTGGCCATGCTGGGCCATTCTTGGTCGTCACCAACCCCTGAAGTCGAATTTGGTCCCAGTAACTGCGGAGCCTTAAGTTTTCTCCACTGGGAAACAGCTAGTCACCATTTCTCTTCTGGAAGTTTATATCTGAAACAAAGTTCTTTGGAATTCTGAAATTCTCTAGTGTGCTGGGGTATAGTTTGTGCTTTAGAAATTCATTTTGGGGTCTTGGAGGTGTTCATCTACTTGACCTGAATTCCCGTTTGATGGTCATGCACTATACGGTTCTCGTTTCTTTTCCTGGGGGGCTGTGGTAGGTTGATTATGGACCCCCCAAAACTCATGCTCGTGGTCCTGATCCGCAGGCCTGTGGTGTGAGCCCACTGTAAAGGGGGCCTCTTAAAGGATTTTAGGGTGTGACCCAACAGAATGGGGGGGTGCTTAATTGGATTACCGGAGGCCTCTCTAAGCAGAGGAAACGTGGACAAAGCCACAGGGGGATGCCAGAAACCGGAACTGGGGGAAGCCTGCCCCCAGACTCCAGAACCAGCAGCCAACGTGCCCGTCGTCTAAACCAGCCCACCGCTGGTATTTGTGATAGCAGCTCTGGTGACTGAGTCCCAGGGTCTGAAGATGCCATTGTAAAACCCACATTTATTTTGATCTCTGAGTCTTTTTCTCCGGAAACCATATCTCTTCCAGTGTTTTGCTTTTGTTAGTCCTAATGGTGACAGAATATAGTATGACCCAAAGGAAAAATAAAATCCATTGGAAAAAAATTAGAATAAATAGACGGACAGCTCTGAAGGAGGTCAGACTTCTGAGTCTGCTCTTTGTGGAGCAGTAGCCACAGCACAGACTCCTCCACAGCGTCTGGACAGAGCGTCACTCTAATTCTTTTTGCCCCTGACTGGATTAAATCGTGGCTCAGAATTTGAACACAAACCAGAAACCCCAGCTCTCCAGAGTTGACCTACTGGCCCACTGAGCAGATGCCCCAGGGGGTCTTTTGAACACTGACCAGCACCCCTGAGACAGTTTGTCTGGTTGAGCAAGTGGGGACAGCCAGGCTCGTCACCTTTGCATGGAAATGATGATCTCTCTGAGGCAGGCCTCTGTGCCAGAGTAGTAAAGTCTCGGGGGGCCCGTAAATGCTAGGTGCCTGTGTGTTCTCACTTGCTGTGATGGCAATGGTTTGGAAAATATTGTGAAAGAGGATGGAGACGCTACCATGAGTCTGCAAGTTCATATGGTTTCTGTTTGACTTGGAATCCCCGAAAACCAAACCCTTTAATTTCACATTCGTAAAAGTGATGCATTTACTAAAACGTTCTGTCCTACTTAAATGAGAGTGGCGGCAAGGACAAGGATGTCATACAAAACCGTGAGCAGCTGATTTGCTGGAGTGGGAGTCTGGGTTTTTTTCCGGGGGGGGGGAGGGTGTGGATGTATGATTTACATACGGTAAGGAGGACAGGTCGTAAATGTGCGTGTCAGTGGGTTTTCACCTAAGCCCCCACACATGTAACTGTAGGGCATTTCCAGCAGCCCCATCCATCCCTAAGGAGGGCTGTTACCCTGACGTCCGTCATCACCAGAGTTGGGGGCAAACAATTCTTTGTGGTTGGGGGACTGTATGTCGCAGGATGTCACGCAGCATCCCTGACTTCCGCCCACCAGGTGTCAGTAGCACCCCTAACTGGTTGTAACAACCAAAAATATCTCCAGGCATTGCCAGGTGTCCCCTAGCGGACAAAATGGCCCTGGCTGAGAACTGCTGACCGCAGCGAGAACCCCTGCCATCAGTTAACTTCACCTGTTTGAACTCTATCGCCGTGGCATCTCATGGTCTGTACTCTTCACACATTACTTTGGTGAAATCCACCCATGTTGTGGAATGTACCAGTAGGCGGTCCTTTTTCATTGCTGGGTAATATTCCATTTTATGAACATGCCACAGTGTGTTTATCCATTCTGCTGTTGATGGACCCCTGGGGCCGTTTCAGTTTGGGCAGTGGTGACTAAAGCGGCCATGAATGTCCGTGTACCTGTCTTGGTGGGCGTGTGCCCTGGATTCTCTTGGGGCCTCTTCGGGGGGCCTGCAGGGCCAGGCGGGGCACATGTTTGGTGAAAGTCTGGTGATCCCAGCTGGTTGCGTGACCCCCACTCACAGCAGCCGTGTCAGGGGATGCCCCCCGCAGTGCACTGAACATGATTCAAACACTGTGCGGCTCGTGCCGGCTTTTGATGTGCCTGAAGTCGCTGTGTGCTGGAAGCCACGTGGGGGACTTAAGCCACTGCCTGCTCCCAGAAACCTCTCTGGAGTTTGCCAACTCTGATAACAGTACAGCACTGACAGATTGTTCTCAAAATCACGAGTTCTTGTAGTTCTGAGCTCTGACGCTCACTGAGTTACCTATCAAGAGCCAAGCTGACCAGCAAACATTGAGTCTTAGCACGGTAACTTCCTAGGCCTCAGAAAAACCTGGCCAGGGGCCGAGATCAGGCCCCCTTTATACCTGAGGAAACTGAGGCTTGGGTAGCGGTTGTTTCCAAATGCCGTGCTTTATTCACCTGGGCACTCCTCCTCTCCCTCCTAACTCCTCCCGCTCGGTGTCCGCAGCCTCCTGGGCAGTGGGCAGGAACCAGTATCTGTATTTTGTAGACAACCGTTGCAGGGGTGGCAGGGCCCCTGATAGCTGGGTGTCCTGGCTCCTGGTCTTGGGCCCTGCTTTCCAGCTCCCCACCTGGCCTCTGCCTCCTGACCCAGGAGAGCTGCCAACCACCGCCCCCGGCTGGGTGCCTTTGGCTGATTCTTCATGAAATTCCACCTCCTGCTTCAGCCACAAGTTGGCCACCTTGAAAGCCAGTTCCCAATGCCCAGGGGAAAAAAGACTGGAGCTACCCTAGGCCAAAACATTCTAGCAGTGGTCTCTGTAGGATTTTTTCCCCCAGACTTTCTATTCATCTGCATATTCCAAGTTTTCTACATGTATTTTTAATTTTTTTTTTTTTAATTTAAAAATATCTTTGAGGCATATACTCATCCAAAGACGGTGGGTTTTCGCCCGCTCTGTCTCCATTCCTGAAGGCCCCAGGGTCCCGGCAGCTGGTGGAGCCTCTCTCCCACCCTTCACTGCTCTGCATGCCACAGCGCCCCTGCCTCCCAGGCCCACGGCTCAGCCTGCTCACAGCCAAGCTGACTTACCTTGGTTCCAGGCAGCAGGGAACACGTTTGTCAACTTTATACCCTCTTAAAATTCAAGCACTGGTTTGAGAATAATGTTGGATTCAGTTGCAGGCACCCAAAGTCCAAGTATCAAATTCCAAATTTAAAATACGGGGGGCGCAAACATCTCGGGCATCTACTGCCCTTGTGCCATTCCATCTGCATGAGTTAAGCACAACTCCTAAACCTAAGGATTAAGTTCTCCTGTAAATACTTACGGGTTTCCAACTTTGGGAGAAAATATGCCTGGGAAAAATGTCTTTGAGGTTTCATCAAACACTTGGAAAACAATCTGAACATTTTTCCAAACCCTCAACTCCTTGGGATGGTTCCATCCTGAATCCTAATTGATACTTAATAACTATGTCTGTAGGTGGCTATGGAGACATCTGTCCTGAGAATTTAAACCGGTGCCACTTGGTGCCAGCTGGGTGTGGGGACCAGTGACACTGGTAGGGCCCAGCTTTGCCCCCCGCCACAAAGCAGGATCTTTTCCAGAAATACTTGCCCTCCGTCCATTATCGGCCACTATCGGCATCAAAGCTTGGGCCAATTTGGTAGTGGATCCCTTCATTCATTAAACATTTATTGAGCATTAGCTCTGTGCCCGAGAGATACAAAAATGCAAGGAAAGCGGACTTTTGACAACTCCCGATTGGTGTGAGAGCACAGGACACGGGGGTGGGTGGTGGGGGGAGGATGTACAGCGGCTCAGACAGGAGACCCTGGTGCTGGGAGGGCCGGGGAGGGCCTTACCACATGCAGGACCAGCTCCCTGCGTGTCATCTCTCACTCCCCAGACTCACCTTAGCGAACTCCCGCAGCTCCACCTGAAAACTACACCCGGAACCCCCACGGCGCCTCCCCCACTGCTACCTACCTCTCTCTTCCGAGCCCCATCCTTTCCTGACACTCCCACCCCTGCAGACCATTCTTCCCACCATGAGCAAAGTGATGCTTCTACTGACACAAGCCAGGTGATGCCACCCCTCGGTTCAACCCCCCTCGAGAGCTCAACCTCAGAATGAAAATCAAAGCCCCCACTCCCCACCCCCCACCAAGGCCCCTGGAGCCCCCTGGGCCTCATACCACCTCTCCTGGCTCCCGCTGTGCCAACCACCCTGGCCTCTTTGAGCCACCTTGAACTTTTCCAAGCACGTCCCACCTCAGGGCCTTTGCACGGCTGTTTCCATTTGGCTGGAGACTTCCCCCAGATACCTGCAGGACTTGCTCCTTCCCAGGTCCCTGCTGCAGGGTCTCAGGAAAGCCTCACCAGACCCCCTTCTCTAGCACAGCAGCAACTAACCCCTTCTTCATAGTGCCACTCACATCTTGGCACCGTGGGATGGATTTCTTCGTTTCCTGTGTCTTCACATAAGAACTGTGCTCCATGAGGGCGGGGACCTTGTGCTTCCTACACAGTATTCCCAGCGCTGGGTACGAGCCAAGCCCCTAGTACAAGCTCAATAAATATTTGTCGAATGGAAGAGTGAGTGCTGGTCCTGGGAAATGAGGAGCGGCTCCTGAGCCCCCCACCCCACACCGTCCTTCTCTTCTGCCCCCATCTCGGAGCCTGACCCACGGGGCCCCTGGGGCCGCGGTCTCCACAGACAGCCTTCCATCTCCTTCTCCCTCACCTGCTTCGAGCCAACCCATTGCCAAGGTCTGTCGACTTTGCCTCTTAAAACGTCTCTCAAATCTGCCCCCACCTGCCTTGCCACCACCTGGGCTTCCCACAGCCTCCCCAGGTGTCCCTACCCCTGCAGGAGCTAGAGTGGTCCCTGATGAGCCCTTAAATCCTTCCAGGACTCCCTGCAGCATCGCGGATGCCTCCCAAGCCCTCGGCGGGGGCTCTCGAGGCACCCCCAGCCTCGGGGCCCACCTGCTGCACCTTCCTGCCTCCCCCAGGTACCTGAGCTCTCCTTGAGCATCCTTGCCTGGGTCTCCGTCACGGCCCTGGGACTTCTCCAAACACTCATCACAGGTAATTAAGGATTCAGTCCTTGGACGTCCGGGTCTCTCCTCTGCCCGCCGCCCCCCCCCCCGCCCGCCGGGGGCCCCGGGGTGGGGCGTCCCCCCCCCCGAGGGCGAGACCTAGCCCCGAACCTGGTGTGGGAGCATTTCAGCACAGGGCGACCCACCTCGTTCTCTTTTCTCGTGGGAAACATTTATTAAGCACCTGCTGTGCGAGGACTCACATTTCTGTAATGATCCTTTCTCTTTTCAGCTGCTAAAAGTGTTCTGTCTACTTTTAGGTCTGTTAGGGTTTATTTGGCCATTCCCCTACTGATGAACATGTAAGCTGTTCCCTGAATTGGGAACAATTTAAATTTTTGTTTTTAATTTCTTGCTATTTTAAAATTACTTTTTAAATTTACCTACAACAAAAGTGACTCTTCCGTATGTGTGTATGAGTTTCAACACACCATGTAGATTCAGGTAGCTATCACCTCAATTCCTGCTGGAATTTTGACTGGAATTGTGTTTAATCTATCAGGTTAAGTTGGGGAGAATTTACATCTTAATTATATAGAATCTTCCACTATGAAGAAACCTTTGATTTCTTTCATCAGTGTTTTGAAGAAACATGCAGATCCTGCACAAGTTTTGTTAGATTTATATCTATCTAATTTTCTGAGCTATTATAAATGGAATGTAAAATTTGTGGGTGGGTGTCAATTGCTCATTGCTAGAATATAGAAATATAATTGAGGTGTGTATTTTGACCTTGACTCCTGAGACTTTGCTGAACTCACTTAGTATTTCATAAGCTTTTATTGGAGTTTCCTTAAGATTTTCTAGATGCATTTAATACTACCCTGTAAATTTTGACATTTGCATTTTCATACAGTTCAAACTACTTTCTATCTTCTCTTGAGGCTTCCTCAGCGACAAGCCCAGGCAGTTCATACACTTCTCAGGGTCACCTTCTTGAGCCCCCTCCTCTTACCGACCTCCCAGACCCTTTCCAGTTCCTGGGGCCGCCTTCCTGGGCTTGTGCTGGGAAGCAGGGGCTTTGGGCTCCCTGCTCTGCCACCCGTTCCTGCTGAGCACCAAGGGGCAAGAGGACAGAGGGGCGGGGAAGCAGCGCCGTTCCCCCGGCTTCCTGGGGACCAAGCCCCTCTGATTAGGGAGATGCACCCCACTCTTGGAGCTGCAGGCACTGCCTGTCACCTCGGCCACCTCCGCAGCTGCACACGGCCTGGGCGGAGGCAGGAGGCCAAGGGAGCAAGCCAGAGAGTTGCAGGCATGGGCCCTCCTCCCCCTGGCCTTAGAGCCGCCTTAGTGCCCTCCTCAGAGCAGAACTAGGGGGCTTCTCTCGGGGTTCTTTCTGTCCCCACCCCGGGGAGCAGGTCCAGGTTTCCAGCTGCCTCTGCGGTTAGGCGGGGGCAGTGGAGGAAAGCATGGGAGCTCGCCACCAGCCCCATGGTGGCTCTGACTTCTGCCCCCAGTCGCTGGCCACCATGGACTTGCAGTCCTCAGGTGTTCTGTGCACCTGTTCAGGCGTTTAGCCGCGTTGGGGGAGAGGATGGAGGGGGCTCCTCCATCACGACGGACCCAAACCTACACAGCTCCATTTTTAAGAGTGACAGCTTGCGTGGGCACCTGTGGCCTCTGAGGTGTCGTGGGCTCACGTGGCCCAGCATCTCAGGGACCCAAGAAGCCTATCAGATGTGACTTTAGAGAGCGATTTGCCTTTACAACAGCGTCAGCCGCCACGCCAAGACGCCAACTTCCTGCACACGCGTGTGTTCCTCTGCTTCGTTCCGTATTTTGCACGTTGAGCTGGATTTAGTTCTACTCTTCTATGGAAACGTGGAGAAGGTCAGAGGGGAAGGGTCCCCGGGGAGCTTGCCGGGCCCCATCATTTTACAAATGGAGACGCGGAGGTCCAGAGAGGACCAGGTGGCTGAGCCGGAGTCACGTCTGGGTCTGCTGTCCCCCAGGTCGCCAGGCCTGACACCTGCTGGAAGCAGAGCTTGGCGGGTCAGTTGACAGAGCGGGCCCTTCTGGGGAGCAAAAGTGCTTGGGTCAAGTATGCGCAGCCAAGTGTCTCTTGTTTAAATAATAATAATGAAAAAAAAAAAAGACAAAAAAAGAAAAACAGGAACTGTGTGTGTGTGTGTGTGTGTATATATATATATATATACATAAACAAGGAGCAACTGTTTCCTAAGCACTCACTCCCACACTTAGCATTTATTAAGTACTTCATGCATCATCTCCTGTATCTGCACAGCAGCCCTCTGCAGTACATCATGCTAATTTACAGATGAGGGAATGGAGGCCAGAGGAGTCGAGTCACTTGTCCCAGGACACACAGCAAAGAAGTGCTGTGATAACAGTTTGAACCCTGGCCATTTTTATGGAGACACTCAGCCATGATAAATTGAAAAATAAAATTCTGAAGACATGTCTTCAGGTAAACACAGGGGGATGGCTTAGCTTTCCATGACGTACTTTGAGAAGCTGAGTCTTCTGCTGATCATAAATTTTCTAATGAATAACCAGAAGGCCAACCACTGTGTCAGCAAACACCCTTCACGGAAACCTCATAAAAAGGCCAAGTTAGTGCTCTCTCAGATGATTTTAATTTATTGGTGGGAAACGTTAGCAAAGAACAGCTTCCCTTAAAAAGTTTGTATGTTTATAGTGTTTTGTTCTGGGAAGCCAGGGAAGTCTTTCTGCATAGGGAGCTGCCACTTTCCCCCCCAAAGTTGCTCCTTCTTCAGAAGATCATGCCACTGATGGGAACTTTAGAACATTCTCTTTGGCTGACCCTCTCCCAAGGTCTTGGTCAGCAAGACTGACCCGAGAGGTCTGCATCCCTGCCCATTCCTTAGAGCTCGTGAGGAGGGGGAGCCGGCAGTCCTCACGACTCCCTGTCATTTTGGTGAATCTCAGAAACGGGTCACGCTGGGCTGCTCCGGGGCCCCATTCAGGCGTGGGTACATGCTGCAGCTGCTGGCCTGCCTGCCCAGACTCGGGCTCTTGGGTCATAAGTAAGACGCAGCACCCTCTCATGGGTCCTGGTCGTGAGGGCAGACCACGTGGCCAGAGCGAGGCTCTGACTGAACCAGTCGGGAGAGGACTGTCAATTTTACTGAGCTTCTCCAAGGACAGCTTGGGTTCATTGTTTTTCTCTACTGGTATTTGTTTTCATCTTCATGATTTCTGCTTTTATCTTTATTTCCTACCCTTTTCTTACTCTAGATTTAATTTGTCCTTTTTCTGGTTTCTTGAGGTGATCGTTGATTTCAGACCCATCTTATTTTCAAATATAAGCATTGAATGTTAGTGATTTTCCTCTCAGCACTGCTTTCATTGCATCCTGCGAATGTTGATGTGCTGTGTTTTCATTTTCATTCAGTTAAAATACTTTCTATTTCCCTTTGACATTTTTTCATTAACCCATTGGTTATTTAGAAGTGTTGCCTAGTTTACAAGTGTTTGAAATTTTTCAGATGTTTTTCTTTTATTGATAATTTTAATTTAATTCCACTGGGGTCAGAGAACATATATAAGATTTTGATCCTTTTAAATTTGTTGAGGGATATTTCTTTGGCCCAGAATATGGTCTCTCTGGTTGAATGTTTGAGGCACTTGAAAAGAATTTGGGGAAGCAGATGTGGCTCAAGCAATTGAGCTCCTGTCTACCACATGGTAGGACCCTGGTTGGGTTCCTGGTGCCTCCTAAAGAAAACAGCGAGCTGGCACAGCAAGAGACACAAGAAGGAAAACATAATGAGAGACACAACAAGGCAGGGAGCAGAGGTAGCTCAAGTGATTAGGTGCCTCCCTCCCATATCAGAGGTCCCGAGTTCAGTTCCTGGTGCCTCCTAAAGAAACAAGGGAGACAAACAGACACAGCAAGTTCAAACAAGGAGGTGGGTAGAAATAAATAAATAAAATAAAAAAAGAATTTGTATTCTGCTGTGGGCAAGAGGAATATTCTACAAATGTCAATTAGATCAGTTAATTGATAATGTTCCTTATGTCTTCTATAACCTTGCTGATTTTTTGGTTACTTGTTCCATCAATTAGTGAGAGAAGCGTGCTGAAATCACCAATTATCATTGTGGCTTTGTCTATTTCTCCTTTTTGTTCTATCAGTTTTTGCTTTTTGTATCTTAAAGCTCTGTTACTAGACAAGTACACCTTTACGGCTTTTATCGCTTATGCATTAACTGAGCCCTTTATCATTATGACATTCTCCTGACCCACGGAAACACTCCCTGCGGTGAAGTCTGCTTTGCCAGCCTTCTTTTGTTTACTGTAGGCATGTTACATGGCATGGATCTTCCCATCTGTTTACTTTTTAAAAAAATATTATAACTTTATTTCAAATTCAAAAAAAAAAAAAATAACAGAAAATGGCAACTCAACAAGTTATGGAAACATTACTCCTAAAAAGTTCTTTCCAGGCACTTTTTTTTTTTTTTTAGGATCATACCATCTTTATTTATTTTTTTAAAAGATAATTAGATTACATAAATTTTACACAAAAACAGGGATTCCCATATTCCCCACTCCCCACACCTCCCACACCCTCCCACATGAACATCCTTCATCACTGTGGCACGTTCACTGCAGCGGATAAACGCATCCTGGGGCTTTGCCATCCAGCATGGACCGTAGTTCACGCTGTAGTCCACACTCCCTCCCACACAGTTCTGCTTGCTATATGATGATATAAAATGGCCTATATCTGTCATTGCAACGCCACTCAGGGCGATTCCCAAGACCCGAAAAAGCCCCTGTATTACAACTATTTTTCCCTCTTCCTGCCCCCAGAGGCTCCAGTGGCCCCTGGCTCCACATCAATGCTGTAATTTCTTCCTTTGCTAGAATCACAATGTCTATAGTAGAATACAAGTAAGTCCACTCTAGTCCATAGCTCTTCCCCCAATCCTGAGGATTCTGGGATGGTAACATCCACTCCACCTCCAATTGAAAGGGGGCTTATATCCCATGGGAAAGATGGATGGGACTATCCTGCCTGCACCTGCAGACTCTCTCTGTTCCCTGGGATGGCCGTTGTCCATCACCATCTCCCCGCCAGGTGTCCTCGGTGAGTCCAACGAGCTGTAGAGTAGGAGTTGCAACTCCGTGGAGGTTCCGGGCCCAGCTGGCACATGGACAGTCCAAAGACTTGAGTCTTTAGACATACACCTACGAACTCCAGCACCAAGTATAGGTTTAAATAGAAGGGACAGACGAGCCATGGGCAGGGAAGCCATAACAGTCCGACTCGTCATCTCAGGAGCACAAACTCCAAAGCAGGGCCCACTGGCAAGGTACCAAACTCCGGATCTATCTGTTTCCAGGCATTTTAACTCATCTAATTCCAACTACTAACTTGTTCCTCTAGTGTTCAGACAGATATACAGATGAACACAGATCAGTTAAATGACATAGTAAAGGTCTTGTTAATAATGAAAAAAAAAGAAGAGAAAAAACCACCTAATTGTATTCATACCTCACAAAACCAAACCCCATATTCTTTTTTTTTTTTTTTTGCCTTTAGCATTAATATCCAACTTTGCTTTTGCTACAAAAACATTACAATGCTAAATGCTAAAGGTCAACAACAACAAAAAAATTGCTAAAGGTCCATCTTTTACCTTTTTTTTTTAAAGGAGGTACGGAGGATTGAACCCAGGACCTTGTACGTGGGAAGCAGGCGCTCAACCACTGAGCCACATCTGCTCCCCCATCCCTTTACTTTTTTTTTTTTTTTAAAGATTTTATTTATTTATTTATTTATCCCCCCCTTGCTGCTCATGCTCTCTGGGTCAGCTAACCACACCGTGCGGGTGGGCCTGCCCTCACCAGGAGGCCCCGGGAACCGAACCCGGGGCCTCCCATACGGCAAACGGGAGCCCCACTGATTGAGCCACAGCCGCTTCCCAACCTCTGCATTTTAATTGGAGTGTTTAGACCATTAACCTGTAATATAAATATCAATATGATTGCATTAAAACCTGCCATCTTGCTATTTGTTTTCTGTTTGTCATTTCATCTTTGTTGCTTTCCCCCTCCTTTTCTTGCCGTCTTTTGGATTAATTGCAGAGTTTGTCTGATTCCATTTTATTTCTATTATTGACTTGAAGACATTTAAAAAACTGAAGTTTGATTAAGGATGTATAGAAAATAGAGGTTTTCCCTAAAATAATATGACCAACCATGAGCTCGTTGGGTAAGGAAAAGAGCAGTAATAAAAATGCATGTTTGGATTTTCCTCTGTTTATCATTAGGAGACAGAATAAATCTGGACTAGAAGCTGAATGCGTTTTCTCCCTTTGGCTCACAGTTGTGGCACCTATGATTTGAATCATGAGAGGAGCAAAGCTGAGAGCTGTAGAAAATTGGGAGAAATTAGTTAATGCCAAAAGTACAGCCGCCAAGAATAACATGCTCCCCTCTACTCCCTCTTCCCTGTGGCTCTCTTTCATTGCCTCGTCCTAAGCTTCTCTCTGGAGATGTGCATGCTGGTCCCCAAAACCTCTCTAGCCAAAGGATGCTTTTCTTTAACAAGTGCTTTCCTGTTCTTGACATTGCTAAGGACAATTCTTAGGTAATGCTGGTCTCTCCAATATACCAGACATTGTGGGGATATTTCTGGGAGGCTGACAACGTGCCAGGCACTGTACTCAGTTCCTTTAATCCTCCCAGCATTTCTGTGGACACTATTATCGCCCCCATTTAAAGGCTGATGAAAGTGAGGTATAGTGATGTAAAGAAGTTGCCCAAAGACAGAGCTGGACTTCATACCTGGGCTGTCCATCAGTCAGAACCCGGGCTCATAACCTTTAAGCTATCCCATGGAAGGTCTGCCAGTGCTTACATTTCCTAGTTCTGTCTTTTCTCCCCTGTGGCTGAAATTAATAGTAAAGTATTTCACAGGGTGTAATTAGTTTGCCAAAGGGGTGCCAATGCAAAATACTAGAGATATTTTCTTTTCCATAAAGGGGGTTTATTCCAAGGCCGTGAAAAGTCTATCTCAAGGCACCTTAAGGGGTGTTTTCTCACCAAAGCCAGCTGCCACATGTTGAAGCATGATGGCGGGCGACCTCTGCCTGGTCACTCCTTCCCCTCCAGGCTTCCTCTCTCAGGCTCAGCTGCTCCGCTCTCTTCCCAATTTCAGCTGCAAGCTGGCCTAGGGTTTGTCTCTTAGGGCTTCCTGTATCAGTCTATCAGGCAAATGGCTCATCTTTCTTGGGGCCTCAGCTATTTGAGCCTTCTTCTTCCTGTCACATGGCAGGATCAAAAATGACAGAGCTCTCTCTTCCTCTCAATGAGTGTCCATTTGTATCAGACCCAGCAAGGGGGTGGGGATGCAACCTGAGTCATGCCTCACTGACTGTCCAATAAAAGCCCTACAACAGTTTTAACAGGTAATCTAATCAAAGGCCCTCAGCTGAATTTAGTGCAATCAAAGGGTTGTTTACAAACATAATTTTTCTCTTTTTGGGATGCATAAAATAATCTCAAACTGCCATATAGGGCCTTCTGAAAATTTCTTCCCCTTCAATCATCCAAATTTCAGCCCTGCAGTGGTGCTAGGGATACGGAGAAAGAAAGACATTAGCTCTGCCAAAAGAGCAGATGGAGCCATTGTAATTGTTAGTCACTGTCACGGTGATGCTAAGTAACAAGCTACTGTAACTCTGTGGCTTTCTTTTTGTTCCCATGCCCTCAGGCCAGCTGGGAGTTTAGAGGGGGAGAAGGGGGTTGGGGCCACCTAATCTACAATGGCCTCAGCTGGGCTTGGCTCCAAGCTGCAGGTTGGATCCAATTCTGCCCCATGCATCTTCGTTCTGTGACCAGAGGGCTACCTGGAGCATGTTCATCTCCTGGTTGTGACAGAGTGCATTGGTCAAAGCAGGGCACATGGCCAAGCTCAAAGGTGCACTCTGCCCACCGTGTGCCCACGGCAACCCCAAGGCCATGGGCTGTCCAGCACTATTCCAGTGTTACAAAGGATCGGGACCAGCAATTCAATTATACTCCTTTCATGTTAACAGGGGAGCAAAGGAGTTTGCGTGATTAATGTAAAAAACCAAAAAACCAGACTGGCAAGGAGGACACATAAGACAGGCAACAGCCTGCCTTGGGGTAATCAGAGAAAGGGACTTGTGCTGGGTCTTGAAGTGGTATTCTGCTCCCCAGGTGGAGAGGTGGGGGAGAGCATTCTAGACAGGTGGAAGCTCATGGCAAAGGCCCAGGGGCACACAGCCTCTGTGGGTCCCGGGAGCAGAAGGCTGTGTGGTGAGTCTGAAGCATTGGGTGGATGGGGGTGTCTGCAGTTGGGTGGGATGGGGTGGGCTAGGGAGCTGGGTGTCGTGGAGGGAGGTGCACCCAGCGAGCAGCCAGTAATGGGGCTCACTGAGGTTTGGGCAGGTCTTGCTCAGGTGTGTATCTCCAGTTCACCCTGGCTGCAAAGTGGAGAGTGGAGAGGAGAAACAACTACTAGCCTTTAAGGCTTTTCATAGGTGCAGCACTTTATACGAACCTCTGCACCGCGTGAAATAGGTGTTGTTATTATAGACATAGGCTAATGGTATCTCGGTTTCTTTTAAAAAAAAAAACCAATTTATTGAACTATATCATTCTTACATGAACATACATAAACTATAAGTGTGTCCAGTAAACATTATGAACTTACAAAACAAACATGCATAACATCATGCAGGGCTCCCACACATCACCCCCCCACAAACACCCTGCATTGTTGTGAAACATTTGTTAACAAATCATAAAAGAGCATCGTCAAAGTATTACTACCAACCGTAGTCCGTATCTTCCTCCCCTATACATTTTTTAAGGATTTATTTATTTATTTACTTTTATCCATCCCCCCCCCCCCATTTTTGCTGTTTCTGTGTCCATTCGCTGGTCGATTCTGTGTCCGTTTCCTGCCCTCTCTTCTCATCCTTCTCCTCCTGTCCTCACTGGGATTCAATCCTCGGAACCTCCGATGTTTGAGAGAGGCGTCCTACCACCTGTGCTACCTAAGTTCCTGGTTTTTTGGTGCGTCTCATCTTGGCTGTCCCTTGTGTCACTCTCCTGATAGGTCATCATCTTGCTGCGTGGCTCTGGGCCTGGTGGCCCACGTGTCGTCTGTATTTTTCTTTTTTTAAATTTTTACTGGGAGGTCCCAGGGATTGAACCCAGGTCCCTTGTATGGGAGATGGACGCCCAGCCACCCGAGCCACATCCGTTCCCTGCTATATCCCTTAAGGTTGACCAAAGATACCTAGAGTTACAGTCTCTTCCCATACAGGACGGTCATATAATAAATCAGGCTTAGTTCATCACCAGCATTCCAAAAACCAGACCCAGGGAGAAAAACTAGGTCTGGGGACACATGCATGGTTTCTAATATAGCGAATGTTTAGCCTGCCCTGATCATCACAAAATCAGGACAGCGAGAATATTTGCAATCGATTTCTTTAAAATCTCTTTCCTCATCTGCCAAGCTTGGACTGTTGGCACCTGAATGTGCTCCTCTGAGGGGCAGTTGGCCTGCGGCACAGGGGCTGATATCATGATTCTCTGGATGAGGGAAACTGAGGCCCGAGAGGGACCGAGTAGCTTGCCCAAGGTCTCACGGTGAGGAAATGACGGTCCAGGATCCACACCCAGAGGCTGGCTCCACACCGGCCTTTGCTGACCTGCAGGCGAGGCCAGAGGCCCAGATGATGACGCCCAAATCAGAAGGGCGGCGCGGCTGCAGGGGAGGGCAGGGCTGGGTGCCCGCCACCGACGTCCCGTGAGCAGGACGTGCAGCTGGTCAGACGGGAGGCCGGGGAAGGGGGGCATCAAGAGGGACTGAGCGTGAACCAGGCCATTCAGGACTTTCTAGAACAGACAAAAAACCAGGCTGCAACGACCCGATCTGTGGGTGCCTGGAGTCGGGGTGGGATTGAGGATTGACCGGCGCGGGCACGAGGGAACTTTCTGGGGTGACGGAAATGTTCCACAGCATGAGTGTGGTGGCAATTACGCAGGAGTAGCAGGCATTTATCAAAACTCACTTAAAATGTGCATTTCACTGTATATCGTTTCTACCTCCTACGAAGTCGACTTAAACAGAACTCCTCTGACGCCTCCTGCTGGTGAGAGCGGGGCAGTGGCGGGGCCGCCCTGCTTCCAGGGCTGGGAATCTGCTCCCGGGCGCTGGCAACGCCTAGCGGGAATCCGGCAAGAAAGAGAGTCCACGTTTTGTTTCTTGCCCTCAAAAGTGCGTTTTCCCCCCTTTTGCTTTTCAGTGAGCCCGTAGCCCTCAAAGGCCAGTGTGGGCAGAGGACAAAAGGTTTTCCTAAGTTTCCGTAGCTCGCACTTAGGAGACTGGCCTATTGAACTTGAACGTCAAGCTTCTCGGCCCCCTGGTGAAGAAAACCCCCTGCTTCAGGAAAGGGAGGTCCTCGTGACACAAAGAGGAGGGGACCCTTCGCTCCCTGCGCCAGCAGGGCGAGGGGGAGACGAAGCAGAGCTGGAGAAGCCACACGCCTGGGTCGCCACGCGGAGCCCAGGAAGGCGGGTAGCTGGAGGGCAAAGCTGGACACAAGAGGGGCAAGAGCAGCTGCAGGGTGGGGAGGGCACTGCCGGGCGCGGTGGTCCTGCTCCCCCATGGGCGCCGTGGGGGCTGGTTGGGGGAGCCCCAGAAGACGCCCGGGACTGTGACAGTGGACTTATTTGGGAATAGGGTCTTTGCAGGTGCCATTGAGTTAAGGGTCTGGGGACGGGATAATCCTGGTTTAACTGGGGGGCCCTAAATCCCATGGCTGGCGTCCTTGTGAGATGGAAGAAGGGAAATCTGCGTGGCGGCCGCGGCAGACTGGAGGGACGCGGTCACGCGCCAGCGAACGCTGCAAGAGGCCTGGGAGGAGCCTGCCCTAGGCGTCTGGGGAGCAGGCCCTGCTGGCACCTGGTCCCCAGAACCGAGATAATGATGGCCGTTGTTTTCAGCCCCCAGTTTGTGGTCATTTTTTAGGGTGGCCTCAGGAAACAAATCCTTGCCGTGGCTCCTGTGTCATGTACAAAGAATCTCGGTGTCAGGAAGCCTCCCCGATCCCTGCAAATCCACAAAGACCCTAAACTTTCCCACCCCCTCATCCAGGCACCATCTTAGAAAGAAAGAATGGGGGGCGGGCAGGAAAGCCAGCTGTGCAAGCCCACCCAGGGGGATGTTCTAGAGAGACGCTTTTCAGATGAGCAGGGGCCATTTAGACAGAGAGGACGTGGGAGCCTGCTGGGTCCAGTATAAGCCCCTGAGCTCCCCGTCATAGAAAAGGAAGACGTAGCCCCTGTTCCCCCTGAGTAGCTGCAGGAGTAGAGCGAGCTGTTCCATCCCACCGAGATGAGAAACGCAAGCAGGTCAAGGACCCGGTTCTGGGAAACGCTAGGTCTCGCTGGGGTTTCTGTCTGAGGCCTCAGGCTGCTTTCGGATCCAGCGTGGTCAGAGCTTCTGCCGGCACCTCGGGGTGCACCCTGCGGTGGAGAAGCGGCTGCTGCGGGCCTAAGGGGCGCCAGCCTTAAGAACCTACCGGAGGGGGATGGATGTGGCTCAAATGGTTGGGTGTCTGTCTCCCATATGGAGGGACTTGGGTTCGATCCCCAGGACCTCCCAGCAAAAAAAAAAAGAACCCACCGGAGTCTCCCGCATGGACACGCCCAGGCTGGGCCGAGTCTGGGACTGGCCACTGTCCGATTTTTAGCATCTGGAAAATGTTACTCGAACACTAGACAAATAGCCAGGGCAAAACCAGGGTGTTTCCGGTAAAGGAGCTCTAAGGAGCACCTTTCGGAGCCAGATGACTCAGGGCGTAAGAGTGGTGTGTGGTCCAGGGAGCCCCGGCGCCTTGGCCGGCCTTCCAGGTCCTCTCCCAGAGCTGCGCAGGCTGCGTGGCAGAGGCTGATTCACCGTGGCTTCCCCTTTGGGAGCAGCGGCGCCGAGGCCCGGCTCTGGGGCCGTCCTGGTGCCCTTGCGCAGACACAACGAACCACAGATCCCGGATGAGTCTCCTGCTGCCGCGTAACAAGTTATCCCAAACTTAGTGGCTTGAAGCAACACCAACGTGTTCTTTCACAGTTCTGGAGGCCACAGGACCCAAATCAGCCTGACTGAACTAAAGTTAGGTGTCGACAGGGCTGCTTCCTTCCAGCGGGCTCTGGGAGAGTCTGTTCCCTGGCCTCTCCCCGCTTCCAGAGGCCACATGGCCCACCCTCTGTCTTTAACAGGCAATGCTCTGACATCTGCTTCCCCGATCCCATCTCCTCTTGTGATTCTGACCCTCCTGTCTCCCCCTTTAGGGCCCTGTGATGACATCGGGCCACCTGGATAACCCAAGATGAGCTCCCCATCTCAGGGTCACTAGCTTAATTAGCTCTGGCAGTTCAAGGTCATACTCACAGGCTCCAGGATTAGGACGTGGGCCGTCTGGGGCCGCTATCCAGCAACCACAGGTCCTCAGCAGCACTGAGGAGACACAGAGCCCTGCTGCGCCCCAGGAGAGGCCTGAAAGGCGGGGGCTGTGGGTGGCAGCCTGGAAGGGGGCACGGCCCCGCAGTGGACGTGGCCTTGAATCTCAGCCCCACAGCTTCTTCACTGTGGCCTCGGGCTGGTGAGGCAGCCCCCCTGGGTCTCGGTTCCTTCTTCTGGGAAATGGGAGGTAGAAAGTGTGAGACAGAATGAAAGCATCTCGCAAGTTCTAGTAGATGCCAGCAGTTGTGATCATCAACGTATTCCACAGTATCTAGTGAGTGCCTGCGAGGGCCGGCTGGATTCCATCTCCAGGACATTGGCGCAGCCTGAGCTGGTCCCTGGGACCAAGGAGATGTGAAGCCCAGTGCCGGTGGGATGGCCCTTCCGTGGGGAGTGCGTGAGGCCTGGCTGCGAGAGAAGGAAGGGACCCCTGTGCAGAGGGGGGAGAAAGGGACAGAAAGCACAGGCAGAGGGCTGACCCCTTCCAGGCCGAGTCCAGTTCCTGGAGGGTCTTGGCGCCCTTGGGTTCTACAATAACCAGGGTCCTACCAAGAAGCCCCTTTCTCTGCTTACGCGAACGTGTGTGGGTTTCTGTCACTTGCAACTTCATCTATTAAGACCTTGCCCCAGGGGACGGATGTGGCTCAGATGGCTGGGCGTCCATCTCCCATATGGAGGGACCTGGGTTCGATCCCCGGGACCTCCCGTTAAAAAAAAAAAAAAAAAAAAAGACCTTGCCCCAGATCTTCCTACCTGCAGGGCCCCTCACTGCCCCCAAAGAGCTGAGAGTCAGTATAGGATGTGGAACCCCACTTGTGCCCTTCCTCTCCCAACATGGCAGATGACTCCTGGAGATCCACATGACTGACAACTGTCAATCCAGAGGTGTCACCACCTTTCCTTTCCCTTTAATTTCTCCTTCTTAGCTGCACGCAAAGCAAAATGGTACCCCAAGTCTCCTGGACTCAATTTTTCATGATCTTTGATGGCAGATTGAGGCTCAGTGACATTCTGGAGCTGCTGAACGGGTGCGGCAGGAACAAATGAGGAACTGGCCTTGGCTACTAAAGTCTAGTCCAAGTGTCTCCAATAAAAATAACTGGCGAACAGGAAATTGGTGGGAGGACAAAAGCTATCAGCCCAATGGCAGTCACATAGAGGCAGGAAAGAAAGGCCTTCATCTCTGCATGGAATGAGTGAGGATTCACGCCGTGGGTCCCAGCCCACCCTTCTGCAGAGCCGCGGGTGACCCTCCCATCAGCCCACCTTGGTTTCCAGAGACCAGAGGGCTGGGGCATCTCCCCGCCTCTCCCTACCAGGCCTTGGTCCAGGGTGGGCTTCATCACGACCAGCAGGCTTTTTTCCTTTGCCTCAAACGCTCCATGATTTAGCGCCTTCCTGTAGCAACCAGGATCCCTGGCTGGGACTTCCAAGAATATGGGTGGCCAAGCCCTTCCCTGGAGGACTCATAGGCGAGGATCTCGGTCCTTTCCAACCCCGGACCTCCCGGGAGTCCTCGGAGCTCATGACACACCATGTTATTCAAATTCAAATGTTATTGAGGCAGGTTTCAGGCACAGCTTGGTCCAGGGCCTCAAATAAGATGGTCCTTGCCCCCTCCCCTCCCCCTCCTGGCTCCGCCGGGCTCCATGTGTGACCACATTCTCTCCTGTTACTCCAAGAAGCAGAGAACATGGCTCCTGGCCACTCGGTTCAGCCCCTTCCAGCCCCGTGACCCATCTGGCTGGGCGCCTCCACCTTGCTGCAAATGGAGCAGCAGAATCCCAGGAAAAGGCGGGGATTGGCCCTGCTTGGCCACCCTCTGCCTCTGGCCGATGCTGCTGGGCCCCTCCTGCTCTTTTAACCTTCATGCCACCCTCGCTCCCAATGGCCGGCATAGGCATTCCTTTGCCCAAGAGCTTCCTCTGGGCACAGAGCCCATGGCATGCCAGGGTCCATATGGAATTACACCCCAGAAATTGCATAGGATCCAGCATCTGAATGCCCCTGCTCCCCGCCCCCTCAGAGGGGAGAGCCCCACTGTCCCCTGCCCCCAAGTTCCCCAGCAGGCTTGAGATCCAGCTGCCCTCAGCAGGGGCTGGCTTCATAGCCCACCCTCACTGAATCCCCCTCTTCCCTGTCTTGCTGCCTCACTCTCCTATTTTCTGGGATCTTCTCCCAAATAAACTACTCACATTCACATCCCTATCTTAGAGTCTCCTTGTGGGGGACTCATGCCTAAATGGGGGAACACTCCCCCATCAGATCAGGATCAAGCCTGGGGTGGCCAGGGGAGTGAGTCAGAATCACACGATCAAAGTGGGGGAAGAGCGGTTGCCCCGCGGAAGGGGGCTGAGCAGAGACATGGCCAAGACAGAAGGATCTGGAAGAAGGGACCAGACACAGGGCAAAGGGCAGCTGCTGCACAGCCTGGACACACAAAGCAGGGCACACAGGGGGGTCCCAGGAGGCAGGGCAGGGAGGGCAGCGCCGGGAGTGAGCCTGCTGACGAGCTCGGCTTTAACCTGAGGGGGAAAAGGAGGAGGAATCCCCAAGGGGTTTCAGGCAGATCGTGGGGCGTCCGAGGGGAGGGTGACCAACCAGAGGGATGGTTTGGGGAGAGCTCCTGGCACCAAAGAGGGTGGTCAGCCATGTCCCCCGAAACCACAGCTCCCTGAGCCCCCAGCTGCCCAGGGAGCGCCTCACCCAGAAGGCTTCTCACCATCGCCTTTCACCCGAGCGAAAGGAGAATTTGTTGTGCGGCTGGGGGGCGGCAGGAACGCGTGCCTGTGGTGGGCTGCCTCGAGGAGGCTGGGGCACCCTGTGCCTTCTGCGTGCCACCGCGGGGAGGAAAGGAGGGTCACCCACTGCTCCACCTGCCGAGCGCGGGACATGCACCCCCACTCCATCCTCACGCCAGCGCTGTCGGATCCCATTTACCCTGAAGGAAACCGAGGTTCAGACGCAGGGAACAAGGCGCCCGGGGTCTCACGGCAAGGGGCACAGAGCATGTGGACGCAGGGCCAGCCGCCTGCCAAACCGGAACTTTGAACGACTGTGGGACGCGCTGACTAATCACTAATAGGTCAAACGCAGGTCTCCGACTCTTTCTCTCTCTGAATCTATTCGGGCCCTGAGTTCCAATCTTGAGCTTTCAGCTAGCCAGGCTTTACCTGCTGAGGCAAGAGGTAGGTGGATGAGGCTACACTATTGAATTCTTGGGTTAAAAGTACTGGGAAATTAGGGGAGGGCGATGTGTTTTTAGCTTTTGCCACAGTGCTTGGGATGAAAATGCTTTCATGGTTTTGAAAAACAAACAATTTTCCTGGAACACTCACCAATCCTTCCTCCTAAGCCAAGAAAAATTTATAAAAAGTGATGAGGCCACCAAATCATCGATTCCCAAAGTGACACAGTTTGGGGCCGCCTTGGGACCACAATGCCAGCTTCCCAATTCTCTCAGTGCTAGATCCTTTACCACCAAATTCTCCAGTGGTGGCACAGGCTGCTCAGGGTGCCTCCTTATAGCTTTTCTCTTTTCTCCTTAGGGAATAAGAACCTGATTTCCAAATGAGTACATTGCCACTCAGCTAAAAGACTATATTCCTAGCCTGCCTTGCAATTTCTTTTGTCCATGGAACTAAGTTTCAGCCAGTGAGAAGTGAGTGGGATAGTTGCATGTGACTTCAAGGAAGTCTCTTTTAAAGGAGGGGGTGTGCCGTTCATTGTTCTTCTTTCCTTCTTCTTGCTTAGAATGTGGGTATGATGGCTGGAGCATCGCAGCCATATTGGACAATGAGGCGCCTTGGGAACAGAAGCTATAAATGGTGGAGCAACAAGTTAGGAGTCCCTGACACTATTGGCCTCTCTGCCACACCCTTGCCTATGTCAGCTTCTTTTGCATAAAGGATAAATAAACTTCTATATCTATTTGGGAAGGGGCCGGGAGTGGTGGTCTTTGTTATTCACAGTAACTAATCCCGATACAGCTTTAGTTTAAAAGTGAAAATGCATCTAATATTAGAACAAAGG
Source organism: Tolypeutes matacus (assembly GCA_026826555.1). Taxonomy (NCBI): domain Eukaryota; kingdom Metazoa; phylum Chordata; class Mammalia; order Cingulata; family Chlamyphoridae; genus Tolypeutes; species Tolypeutes matacus. The sequence goes on along the minus strand of JAKSZT010010873.1, from coordinate 3,574,580 downwards.
AAATATTTTGTAATGTTTCTAGTTTTGTCTCCCTTGGGTCCTCCCTCTGGCACGTATTTATCCTTGGAAGAGGATGACAAAACGGAAGTATGATTACATCTTCAAAAAAGAGTGGGCGCGGGAATGCATTTCACAATCTTATTAGAGACTCCTTGCTCATGCATCTTTGTGATAAATAACCCAGGACAGTCAAACCCCACATCGGAAATACACCTGGGTGCCCATCATCACCCAGGGTTCCTGCCCCTTCTTGTCATCCGAGGTCCAGTCAGAGATGTCAGAGAGTGCTGGTCACCAGGTATGGAAATTCCTCAGGAAAAGATTCCTCAGGAAAAGAACCTGGCTGATTGTTTTTTACCCCCTGAGGACAGTCAGGGGGCCTCTCCGAGGAGGGAGCCCTGGGTTTTATGCCCGGGGGATGGTGTTTCTGGAAGAGCCCAAACCTTTCTGGGGTCAGCCTGGGCAGAAGCCAAGCCTGGGGAGGTGGCTTGCTCCTCTGTGGGTGCTGGGCCCTCTGTGCGAGCCCGGACCCCTCTGTCAGCCTGGCGGCTGGGGCTAGGGACAGGGCAGATGGAAACCGCCCTCCCCTCCAGCCCCCATCAAGGGAACCAGCAGAAGCCCCCTCCAGTCAGGACCAGGGGACCCTCACATCACCTGGGCTTGAATCCTGGCTCTGCTTCTTCCTGGCTTGAGGCCCCTGCAGCTTCACTTCTCTGTGGCTCAGTTTCCCTGGCTATGAAATGGGGACAGTAAGACCTGCTTTATAATGCTTCATCAAATGAGTTCACTCTGGAGGCTTCTCAGTCGTGAGTACCAGCTCTTCCGCCTTTGTCCTCCGTAAAGACAGTCTCTGCCAAGCACGGCCCCCCAGACGCCACCCTGATCACCCCAGCCCCAGAGGAAAAATCAGACAAGGGTAGTTGGTGGTCAAAGTTTTGAAGGAAAAGCATAAGGCATGTAAGTGCTCAGGTGCATGGGAAACGTTATTGCTACTAAGATCTAAGAAAGCGTTGGTGTCCCCAACACTCACCCAGCAACAGTGACATCACGACTGAGAGAAAACCACGGGCCCGGGCAGGCAGCTTCTTGGCCACTTGGTGCTCTTGGCCAGAGTGGTGTGGGAAGCTGGGCTGGGTGGAGACGAGGCGAGGCCCCGGGACGTCCCCCCAGAGGAGAGGACACGACCATCTACGCCCAAATACCTGAGAGGTGGGCCACGGGGGAGGGGGCGGCTGCGCCAGGCTGGGGGATCTGCCGGCCTGCATTAAGCCCTCTTCCCCCTACCCCCTTCTCCCACCCCTCGCCCAAGTCTGGGGAACAAGGTCGGCGCCTGTGGGGCGAGGCGGGCAGTGGAGAGTGGTGGTCACCAGGGGAGGGCTGAAGCAGCGTGTGGTGCCAGGGGTGCCCGTGTGTGGAAAGGTAGGTGTGGTGAGGATCTTGTAGAACCCAAGGACTGGACTCGGCCTGGGAGGGGTCAGCCCTCTGCCTGTGCTTTCTGTCCCTTTCTCCCCCCTCTGCACAGGGGTCCCTTCCTTCTCTCGCAGCCAGGCCTCACGCACTCCCCACGGAAGGGCCATCCCGCCGGCACTGGGCTTCACATCTCCTTGGTCCCAGGGACCAGCTCAGGCTGCACCAATGTCCTGGAGATGGAATCCAGCCGGCCTGGTGGGAGCAGGTGCCCACTGCCGATCCAATCAGGTGAGACCAAGGGGGTGTGGTCAGGCATTCAGGACACGGTGGAGGAGCTGCGAGTTGGGGGGACTCGCTCACAAGGCCAAGCGGAGGAGGACTGTGGCAAAGAGTCTGTGGGCACAGCCAGAAAGAGGCCCGGGGGAGTCCGTGGACAAGAGCGCAGGGTAAAGGACACAGACCGTCCCCCGTCCCCCAGACCCTGGCCATGTCCGTGCATGCCACCCTCACCTCCACAGACGGCTGCCCTTGACTTAGCCCACGAGCCTGGTGGCCCCAAAGTGCCTGGGGTTTAAAGTCCCCTGGGACAGCCCTTAGACAAGGGCTGACAGGGCCGGGCCAGGTAAAAATAGCCTGTGCTCTCGGCTGGGTGATCCTGAGGCGTGTGTCCCGGAGCTTCCCACAGAGCAGCTCCGGTTGCCCACCTGGTGGCTGGCTTGATGATGCCCACTGGATCGCCCTCCCTGGCTCCCTTCCCTGGGTCCCTAAGCCACCTCCCTCCTGTGCTCCTTGCACTTCTCGCATAAGCCACATGCCCTTGAACCCTGGGCTTGGGGTGTGCTTCTGAGGAACCCAAACCAAGGCCAGGGCCCCAAGAGGAGTCCCTGCACTTCTTTCAGCTCGCTGCGCGCTCACCATTTAGCCACCGAATACGTGTCCGTGCCTCCGTACGTGCCGGGCCGTGCGCTGTCAGACACGGGAGAAGGAGCCATATAAAGAGCGGAGGGCTCTTTACAAGGAGAGCGCGGGGAGCCAGAGGCTGAGCAGTGTCCTGGTTGGCACTATAAAACTGTGACTCACGTAGGAAACGTGGACAGCAAACCCCAGAGTGGGAGGGAGAGGTAGCTGACAACACATCTCGCTAACGGGGCGTAGCGAGCGGAGCCGACATCAATGAGCCCACGAGAAGCGAGAGAGGCAGAAAATACAAAATAGGGTTTTCAAAATAAGTGAACAATAGTCATGAAACTGCAATTCATTTTCTATTCCAGTTGATGAAACGTACTGAGGACTTTCCTTGGACCAGGCATTCTGGGGGGGGGGGGGAAGACATGAGTAAGACAAGCATGAGGCATAGCTCTCATGGGAGGACCAGGTAAACAGTCAGCACGGTGGAATAACAGGCAACAGGAAGCCACGAGAGGGCTCGGGTGGCTGAGGCCGAGCGGTGGACGGATGGCTCCGGAAGGTGAGGCAGGGGCCAGTAAAATAGCCAGGGCTCTGCCATCACAAATGACAGGAGCTGGCCTAGGACCCAATGGAGCAAAGAAAAAGGGTGGCAGTGACCAGAACGTCCCCGTTGAGGAGTGCCAGCTCGGCTGAAACATTAAGGAGAAATGAAATCGTTCCGAACCTTCCGGTGGGCTCATAGTTGAGGCCAGTCCAAGCTGCCCGGCGCCCTCAGGTCCCATGGTTTGAGGGTCCGCCCTCCACTGGACCGCCCGAGCTGGAGTCCCAGCTGCACCACTCAATAGTTAAGTGACCCTGTGCTGGCTCCCGAGCCTCAGTTTCCTTGTCTATGGAACAGCCAGCCCGTCCCCCTCGCGGGCTGTGAGAGAGTCACCGGAGACGATGTCTGGGAGGCCTGGGTGCAGGCTTGGCATCCGTGAGTGCCTGCCGATTTCACCAGCCAAATGCCAGGCCCGGAAGGCTTGGTGGGGAGACGAGAAGCAGGGGGGCAGATGAGGAGAAGACCACGGAGGGAGAGGAGGAGGAGGGAGCTGAGGGTCTGAGAGGCTCGTGGTGTGTGGGTGGCTGGGTGGCGGCCGCCAGGCTGGACGGGAGTTGGCAGCTGCTCCCCGGCGACGACAGGCAGGGCAGCCGCCTGTACGACAGTGCCGTCAGGCCGCCACTCTGCCAATGGCGTCCCTGGAATGCTGCGCTGGGAGGGCTGTCCCCAGAGCCACCCTGGACCAGCGAGTTGCTATGCAAAGCCTCTGAGAGGAGGTGAGGTGGGGTCAGCAGAGCTGTGGCTCTTTCCACGATGAACGCCCCCTCCCCGCCCCGCCCCCGACACACACACGCCACCCGTCCACGTGCCGGCTGTGAAATTCTGATCCACGTGGCTTCCCTTCTCCTTGATGGGGTGGGGGGCTGGGGGCCCAGCTGACGCCACTGCCTACACCCACCAGGCGGTGGCAGCTCCTCCACTGGGCAGCTGGGTGGCCTTGGGAAAGCTCCTTGCGCTCTGGGCCCAGTTTCCTCATCAGAAAAAGAGCTGGGGAGAGCAGAACCAGCCTCGGAGGGCTGTTTGGGGGTTTGGCGAGATGACACGTGTGAGGCCCGGTGCCTGAGAGCTGTCTGCTAACACAAGTCTCCTCTCCCCTTGGGCTCTCCCTTGGCCAAGACGAGAGCTGTGGTTCTGGAACTGTTGTTCACCACGGCATCCCCTGGTGCTCAGTGGGTACTTGATAAGGACTGGCCCGATGAAAGTCAAGTTGAGGATGCTGCTTCAAGAATGGACAGGAGAAAGAAAAGAAAAAGAAATTTTAAAAAGGTAATACTGGACGTCTACATTATTCTTTATCTGCATCTGAACAGCATCAAAATCTCGGGTGAGGGAAGCAGATGTGGCTCAAGCGATTGGGCTCCCATCTACCATGTAGGAGGTCCAGGGTTCAGTTCCCGGGGCCTCCTGGTGAAGGTGAGCTGGCCTACGCGGAGTTCTGGCCCACACGGAGTGCTGGCCTGAGCAGGAGTGCTGGGCTGCGCGGAGAGCTGGCACAGCAAGATGATGCAAAAAAAGAGACACAGAGGAGAGACAATAAGAGACGCAGCAGACCAGGGAGCTGAGGTGGCACAAGAGATTGAGTGTCTCTCCCTCCCACTCTGGAAGTTCCCAGGATCGGTTCCTGGTGCTGCCTAAAGAGAAGACGAGCAGACACAGAAGAACACACAGAGAGCAGACAGTGAGCGTAAAAACGATGGGGGGGGGGGAGGGTTGCAAATAATAAATAAATAAATCTTAAAAAAAAAAACGAGGGTTTCCAGTTTGAATCAATATTGTGCATGCCCAGCAAGTCACTAACGGGTCCTTCTGCCACAGTCCTTGTGCCTCCTGCTCCCATCTGTACCCATCAGGAATCTCCAAAGATGCAGAACCAACAGGTGCTACTGATCTATCATATTAATTTATATATATTAATATACTATACATTAAGAGGTTTATTTTAAAGAGTGGGCTCACAGAGTTGTGGGCAAATCTGAAATCCGTAGAGCAGCCTGGCAGGCTGGGATTTCAGGCAGGAGTTGGTGATATAGGATTAAAAAAATTTTTTTTTATTAAGCAGTTTTATTGAGATATAGTCACATACCATAAAATCCATTTGAAGTGTATAATCAATGGCTCCAGTATAATCACAATGTTGTACGTTCATTATCACAAAACATTTTAGATTTTATTACTCCAAGAGGAAAATCTCCACCCCTTTTAGCATGCCTTCCCTAGCCCTATACAACCACCACTCAAATTTCACCTTTATAAATTGATTTATATTTACATTTTATATAAATGGAATCCTACACTATGTTACACAATGTATTTGCTTCACAGTAACGCATTCATACGGTATTTGTCCTTTTGTGTCTGGCTTGCTTCACTCAACATAATGTCCTCCAGGGTCATCCATGTTGCCATATGCTTTATGACTTCATTTCTTCTTAGGACTGCATAATCTTCCGTGGGGTGAGTAGACCACACCTTGTTCACCGATTCAGGTGACGCAGTCCTCAGCCAGGACTTCCTCTCCGGGAAACCTTGGCTTCTGCTCTTGGGCCCACGGCATGATGGAGGCCGCCTCCTTTTCCTGAAGCCAAGTGGTTGTGGATGTCAAGCACGTCCACAGAACGCTTCGGCAGCCACACTTGGATTGTGTTCGATTACGCAGCCGGGTGCTATAACCTAGCAAGTGGCTGCATCACACCGGCCCCATCTGGCACCCCAGGCCTGAGGTCCCGGAGGGGTCTCGGTGCCTGCTCACCACCACAGAGCTTAGGGGCAGGGGGACGGGCACAGCTAAGGTGGACTGAGTGAATTCCGCTGTCTTCCTGCAGGAATGAGCCACGTGAGGATCCCCCTCCTGCTCTTGGGTGCCAGCACACAGTGGGGCCACACGATGTGACTTGTTGGGATGCAGGGGGAACCCCTTAGCCCGTCCAGCCTCGTGCCTTTACCCATCTGCGGGACTTGAATTTAGACGTTTCAACGGGATTTCCCTACTCGTCTGCACCCCGAGGCTTAGGGCGCTAAACGCCAAGGCGGAAGCGCAGCGGGAGGGCGGTGGGAGCCGGGCACGCCACGCTCCAGTGAAATGGGACAACCCCACCCCATCCCGGCACAGTTTAATGGGACAGTGGCTAGAAGGCATTGCCAGCCCCTTCCAGCGCGTGCAGGCGCCTTTCCCACGTGCACAGCGGGGCAATGCGTGTGTGCGTGCGTGTGCCAGGGTGGCCTGAACGCGGCGGGGGGACGTCTTCCACTCACGGGGGGCGGTGGGACTAAGTCCTGGTCCCTTTGCGGCAAGCCCTGGGCTCCTGCCTCGCCCGTTTCCGGCGGAGTCGCGCGGAGACGGGGTTTCGGCGGTTTGCAAAGCCCTGGGGGGAAGTGCCTGGCCCCGAGCCAGGCGCATAGTAGGTGCTCAGTGAAAAGGACCCTTTCACGGCCACGACGGGGACACGGCAGGCGGCCCTCTCCCGGCTAGGCCCCCCACCCAGGCCGCCCCCGGGCCTCCCCCCCGCCCCCCCCGCCCCCTCCAACCCCGCGCCCCCCGCGCCCCCCACGCCCTCCGCGCACCCCTCCGACCCCGCGCCCCCCGCGCACCCCCGCCCCCTCCGACCCCGCGCTCCCCGCGCCCTCCGCCCCCTCCAACCCCGCGCCCCCCGCGCCCCTCCGCCCCCTCCAACCCCGCGCCCCACGCGCCCCCCGCGCCCTCCGCGCACCCCTCCGACCCCGCGCCCCCCGCGCCCTCCGCGCACCCCCGCCCCCTCCGACCCCGCGCTCCCCGCGCCCTCCGCCCCCTCCAACCCCGCGCCCCCCGCGCCCACCGCGCACCCCTCCGACCCCGCGCCCCCCGCGCCCCTCCGCCCCCTCCAACCCCGCGCCCCCCGCGCCCTCCGCGCACCCCTCCGACCCCGCGCCCCCTCCGACCCCGCGCCCCCTCCGACCCCGCGC
>JAKSZT010010873.1:3527756-3567621 GCA_026826555.1 Tolypeutes matacus | reverse complement strand
CCCCCCCGCGCACCCCTCCGACCCCGCGCCCCCTCCGCTCTGCTCGAGCGCCCACGGGGCGGGGCCGGGGCCGCGCGGGCCTATCGGCAGCGCGGGGCGGGCGGGGGCGTGGCCTCCGCGCTCTACAAGAGGCGGCGCGCGGGGCGCCTCGAGCCAGCGGAGACGCGGTCGCGAGCATCTCGCTTCCCGCAGCGCCCGAGGGTTCCGCGTGCGGAGGCCGCCCGTGTGTCTGCGCCGCTGCCGCGCCCGACGCGGAGACGCCGGCGAGGGGGCTCGGAGCCCCTCGGTAAGTGCGCCTGGACCCGCCTGCGGAGCCGCCTCCCGCAGCCCCTGCGCGCTGCCCGCGTCCCAGGGGCAGAAGCGCTAAAGCAGGTCGCGCCTCCCGGCTTCACGGGGCCGCCGCCCAGCGCCCTCCCAGACCCCCGGGCCGTGCCGGGCGCACCAGGACCCTGGGGCTCGGGGAGGACGAGGCGCAGCTGGGGGCCGGGGGGCCGGGACCCCAAGCCGCCCGCCCGCCGACGTGCTCCCGGAGGCTGCGCCCTGCGGGCATCAGCGGAAAGCTGGTGGCAGGGATGCGACAGGCCTTCGGGTGTCTGCCCACGTGCGGAGGCCTGGGATGGCCCCGACAGCTGTCTTGACAAGGTCACGCGCCTTTGTGCCCGTTGCTGACCAGCCCGTTCCCATCCTTCAGGTGAGGAAACCCAGGGTGGGCGAGGTGAAGTGAGTTGTCCAGGGGAGCAGGGGCTGGAACTGCTCTGACCCCAGAGCTCCAGGTGGTGGTGTCAGGGCATGAGGCATGTCAGAGTTCCCCTGCGCTGGGGACAGCTGCTCCTCCACCTCCTCGGCCGCTCTGGGTGGTCCCGTCGACCCCTGTGGTGTGGGGAGAATGACGCTGGGAGCTGAGGGCTTGGCCCTGGGGTCCTGGGGAGTCCCCGTGAGCCAGAGCCAGCTGCCTGCGTGGTACAGACCCAGAGGTCACTTTCCAAGGGCTGGGAGTGGACGAGCAGGGAAGGGCCTAGCTGACGCCTACTCGCTGCCGTCTAGGAACTCTTAAATTGGGCCTCTTCAGCCAGAAGCCAAGTTGCAGCTCTGCCCGAGAAGCAGCTGGGAGTCTGTGCAAACACGCAGCCCGCCTCCACCCAGACCCAAGGCGTGAGTTTCCACCTTGAAGCTTTGGAGCCCTGCCCTGACAGAACGGGGCGGGACTGCCTTCCCCACCTGGGTCTGATGGGTGAGAAACCAGAGTCCTGCAGAAAAGGTGGGGGAACATGTCCCCCAAATGAACCGAGAGGGAACTGCGCCAGGGTCTGTGTTGTGGGCACCTGATTTTCTGCCACTGCCCCTGCTCTGGCTGTTTCTACGTGGTGAAAGGAGCAGAAGGTGGAGGAGGCCACGGGGGCTGCGTGGCAGGTGTGCCAGGAGCCACCCACCTTATCTGCTTTGTCATCCCCACCACACACCTGGGCAGAAGGCCTCTTGATGCCTATTTCACAGACGAGGAAACTGAGGCTAGGGAGGCTTTCCCAAGGTAACACAGTGGGCACGGGAGGCATCAAACCTGATGTCGTCTGGCTCCAGACCCTGCACTCCCAACCCCCCAGCCTGCCTCCTTGGTCTCCGAACCTGACCTTCACACTTGTTTTGTCTTAGAGGGGCTCCAGATAAAACAGTTGGTCAGTACTCCCAGGGAGGAGAAACGAAGAGGGTGATTGTGATTTTTCACGAGTCCTTCAAGAGGCGGGTGTATGAATCGAGATGACGATCTTTATAATGCCAGCAGCTGGCATTTATCCCACACTTGAGAGCTCGTTTACTCCTCTGTGAGGTGCGCTCTGGACTGCCCGCCTCTTTACAAAGGAGTAAACTGAGGCTCAGAGCCAAGATGGCAAAGCAGCATGCAGCAGAGCTGCTACCCCAGCCCCCCTCCACGTTCTGGAAAGAGGGGCTCGACCCAGGACTTTCCGTGTGATGGTCCCAGCAGAGCTCGCTCCCAGCCAAGGTTCCTCATGCGCTGTAGGGGGTTTCACGTTGCCAGGGGCTGGGTGCTGGGCCAAGAGAGGGGGCGCGCTGACCGGGGTCTTATGCTCCGCCCTGCAGGCAGGCACCCGTGTCAGCACACAGAGACCCAGCCCCTAGGACCCCCATCAGCGTGGCTCTGAGATCTCTGCCTCCTGCCTGGAGAGGAGAGACTGCTTGATCCCAGAGGGCCTGGAGCCATGCGGAAAGAACTGGAAGGAGCAGGAGGTCTCTTAAACTCTCTTCCTCCATCCCTCAAAGACCCCAAATTGCAGAGCTGGCCTCTGGCAGGTTCCATCTGAAAACTGGCTTTTAGCAGCGGGACCCTTGGCGCTGTCCACTCTGGCCTTGCAGGAGCTGGAACGTTCCTTTTCTCTGTCACCAGTGTGATTTGCTGTGTGTGAGGTGCCTCTGGTCTGCCTGCTCCCTAATAGAAGAAAAACTTTTCATGCAATTTAGGGTCTCCCAGTCAGAGAGTAGAAGGATGCTCCACTGAGGGGGTGGAAAGGAGGCACTCACAGAGGGCGAATGTGGAAGCAAGTGAGGAAATACTCTGACTGGCTGGCGGGAAGCTTCCATTTTATTTAGGGGGGTCTTACAGAGTGGGGGGTAGGTGGCTGTTTAGGAATGAGGAAGTTACCTGGAGAGAAGTGAGGCACAGCTCTACTTAAATTTGGTTTTATGGGCAAACCAGGCCCAAGAAATAAAAACTGTCTTGGGTTTTTGGTTTTGCTCATCTTTTTTTCTTTGATAAAAACAAAAGTTTTATTGTGGTAAAGTGCACATAAACATAAAAATCTTTAATCCATTTTTAAGCGTATAATTCAGTGGTGTTTACTGCATTCTCAGTGTTTGTTGTGCAACTGTCAGCGCTATCTAGTTCCGGAATGTTTCGTCATCCCGCGTGAAAGTTCTGGGCCCCTAAGCAGCCGCCCCGCCCTCCCCCCAGCCCCTGGCAACCACTGATCTGCTTTCCATCTTAATGGATTTGCCTATTCTGGACGTGTCAGATAAATGGAATCCTACACTATATGATCTTTTATGTCTGGCTTCTTTTACTCAGCATAAGGTCTTCAATTCCACATTGGAGCATGTATCAGGACTTCATTCCTTTTTTTTTTTTTTTTTTTTTTAGGTAATGGGGCTGGGGATTGAACCCGGGATCTTGTATGTGGGAAGCGGGCGCTCAACCACTGAGCACATGGGCTCCCCAGGACTTCATTCCTTTTTGGTAGAATGCTGTGCCATCGTATGGATGGACCACATTTTGTTTCTCCATTCATGTGTGGTGGACACGTGGGTTATTTCCACTTTTTGGCTCTTGTGGCCACTGCTGCTGTGATCACTGGTGACAAGACTGAATGTCTGCTTTCATTTCTCGCTATATTCCTAGGAGCGGGATTGCCAGGCTATGGTAATTCTATGTGTCGCTTATTGGGGAACCCCTGTCCTCTTTTCTCGACTTCCTTCTTGAAGAAGCATCAACCCAGGTCACTCATTCCAAAACATGTTGAGGTCCTTTTCTGTGGGCACAAGGAACTCCTGGCATCTGGGTGTTTTGTGAAGGTGTTGACTTTCTGCCCTGAGTCACGGCTGCCACTGGCAAAGAATCCTGGGGCCTTGCTCAGCTTTGTACCCTGCGCTGTGCAATAGAGGGATTTCTGGACAGACGCCCCTCTTTCGAAAGGACAGGAGACTGTGTAGACAGGCGGATTTGCGTGGTCTGGCTGAGGGAAATTTATCTTCTCTGATTGTCCCAAGTGCTGCGTCAGCTTAGACCAAAACCACAGAGCCAGGAAAAGAGACAAAGGGCCTCATCAGGGCTGTGCAACTTCTGGACCATCATTAAAAAAAAATCTTATAAATGATGAAGTCTCCCATGCTCAGTCCAAATTTCTGGAGCATGTCCCATATTGATTGCACAATGGCGAGATCCCAGAAGGAAAATGAATCGGGCTTCTACTGGCCTGTAGTCAACTGGTCCTAGCATCGACCCCGCCCAAGAGTTATTTTGATAGGAAAAAAAACAGGTGGATTTCTCTTGGATTGTGACTCTGGAATTTAGCTGTGTGTCGCCTTTGGGTAGGGCCCTGTGCAGTTCTCCTAGAGCAGAGGAAGCATTTTGCGGGCAGGGAAGGATGATGGTGGGTGGGTGGAGAGTTGGCGTGGATGTACAGAGTGGAGGGACCATGTGTGTGCAAAAGCCTGGCGGTGGCCAAGGACCTGGGACCCTTGGAGAAGGGCAGACGTTTGGTGTAGCTGGAGTCAAGGGTCTGGGGAGGGGGCGTGCTGAGCTGCACTGAGGTTTGTGCTAAGGGCAGTGGGGTGCCACCTGGGGGGACGGCAGCAGGGGGCAGGTTCACCCAGGACAGTAATGTGGCCGCGTTTGCACTTGAGAACAGAGCACTCTGGAATAAGCAGTGTCCCCCCAAAGTGTGGTCCCCAAGGTACACAGGCCCAGCAGCCAATCCCCCCAAATCCAAGAGCTGTTCTTTTGATTCTCTGTCGGTCCTTCTGCGTATGGCAAGGCGAAGTCTCAGGGGGGTACCAGTCCGTCTAATGCCCCCCTGCACACACACACCCTAAACTGTGTTTACAGCAAAGAGAGAGGCTTTTACACCAAAGTTTCGGGGACTTTGGCAGATAACGGGGCCTGGCTGGGAGGTCATGTCTTCATTGTGTTTATTTTCACTCTTACCTTCCGCCTGTGGCAGAAGTGATCAGGTTCTCTGTGAACGGAGGCGATATCAAGTTTCCTTTTAAAAATACATTTATCTGAACCAAAAAAGTGTTTCCATTTAAATCATGGAATACATGCTAGTACAGGTAGGTGGTAGCAAGTAGGGCAAAACGGGAAGGGGGTTATGGGAAGGCTTGAAGTGTGGGAAACACAGGGTCAAAGTGGCGCCCGAGGGAGGCTTGAGAGGCCGTTCTCAAAGTGGGGCGACGGAGTCAGCATCTCCTGGGAAGCTGTTAGAAATGCAGATTCTCGAGCCGCGTCCCAGACCCTCTGAATCGGAAGCTCTGGGTGGGGGACCCCGCAATCTGGCCTCCAGCACTTTCTGCTGCAAGCTTAAGTGTGAGACCAGCTGATGCAGGCTTGCCCTGTGGCCCTGACTGAATTGGAGGCGGGCTGGCGGGGGTGGAGGGAAGCTGTGCAGAAGGCCTGGCGGCCTAGGCAAGTGGCAGTGCATGGGTGGGTGTGAGTGGCTTCGTGACCAAATGATGGTCTCACTCCAGAGTCCAGCGGTTTCATTTTCAAGGAGGCCCTTTGAGAACAAGGAGTGTGCATATTTATAAGCACAGGGGGACCAGCGTTTCTTCCAGAAGAAGGCTCAGCTTGTTGGCTACTCGGCGGTGAGGTCTGTGATTCCCCATGCTCAGGGGCCTGAGCACATGTCCGGAAGATTCCAGCATCTTCCCTCAGAGCATATTCAGTGCCCTGTATGCAGAGCAGCCTGCTGTGTGCATCTGTTCATAACCCCTAAGCACCACCGCTGAAGGAATGAATTGCTTCCCAGCTACAGTTAGGGTATATGTGAGTATGCGTGTCACCTCCTGCCCTCCCTCCCACCGGCCCCAGACCAGCTCTCCAGCACAGCCAGTCTGTTCTCACTGGGAGGGAAGCACCCCTCAGCTGAAAACACCGTTTATTCCCGGGAAGCTTCAAGGCCTGGGCTTCACCGGGACGGGGAGCTATTTCTAGGTGGGGTTGGCATCGCCGGGCCAGGTGGCTTTGGATGAGCTGGGCCCTGTCTGAGAAGTCGGCGAGCTGGTCCAAGGGGGAGGCCCGGCCGGCGGGCAGGGCTTCTTCTCGGCTCCCACCCGCTCAGGTCCCCTTTGAAGGGTTGTCTGCCACCAGGCCTCGGAGCCCAGACTCTGGAGGAAGACCCTTGGGGCTTCTCTCTTGCAACAAACGGCATTGTTCTCCTGGCCTGCACTGGTCCGTTTCTCAGGGTGACTTCAGACTTCCTTTTTCTAACTTTGGGTTGAGCGTAACACACTAGAGAAAGGTGAGCTCGCAGGGCACTGGCCGATGAGTGTTCCCCAAGGGCACGTGTGGGGTCACCCGCCAGACTGCACACGGAGCCTGACCAGCCCCAGAAGCCCCTTTGGCCCCTTCCGGTTGCCGCTCCCCAGGGGTGACTGTTTCCGGACTTCCCACGGCCGAGCTTGGTTTGCCTGGTTTTGAACTCCAGTAAGTGGAGCCAGCCGTGGACACTCTTTCTTCGCCTTCTGCTTCGTTTGCTCCCCATTGTGTCTGAGACGCTCATCTGTGCTGCCTGCTGAAGGGTTTTCAAAACATCAGTCCGACCCATCGCCCTCCTGCCGAACCCCCCCGAAGCGCCCCTTTGCATCCGAAGTAAAACCAGGGCTCCCTGGCCTGGAAGGCCCCTGGCCTCCCTGTGGCCTCACCTGTCCGGTGGTGCCCTGGCTTTGCACCGGTTCCCCGGCCACACCTAGGCCACGGCCACCTCCGAGCCTTTGTTCTCGCTGTGCCTGCCATCTGGAGCTCCTTCTCCTTGAGTTCCCAGTGGGACCTCAACTGTCCACCCCACCAGAGCTGCCCTGCCCCCTACCCCAGTCCCCCATCCCTCCTTCCTGGACTGTTTTCTTCACCCACTTCTGGGGTCTAAAGCTGTCTGCAGTTGTCTATTTGCTGCAGCGTTTCTTCTCTGCCTTGCCCAGTTGCAGAGGGCAGGCCCCGTCTGTCTTGGTCTCTGCAGGGCCCAAGGGTCCCATGGCCACTGAGGTTTGGCCCTGGGGTTGAAACTCTGCAGCTGTGCACCCCTCGGGTTCTTGAGGCTCGTGTCTATGCATCTGGTTCAAACCCATTGGCCGCGCCTCAGCCTTGCTGATGCCACCCCAGGCCAGGGAGCCTCCCCTGTCAGGCAGAGAGGATGCGCTACTCCTGCAGGTGCTACTGGAGCCCGGAGCAGAAACCACGTGGGATGCCTGAGCCCACCCAGGAGAAGGGACAGAAACATACACTCCACCCCCGCCACGTTCCTGGGACCCTCCTGCCAGGCTCTTTCTAAACATTGTCCCTCACTGTGCAGGTGAGGACCTGGAGGCAGAGGGGGCTTCTGCCCAGCACACAGCTTTGAGTGATGGAGGCAGGATTCGAACCCAGGTCCGACCCCAACGTCTGTGATTCCCCGATTCCGCTGCTTTCTGGCACCTGGTGAATTTCTTTTCCTTTTGAGATGGAGCTTTCTCGCCATTTGTCTAAACCTTGGCTAGCAACGTCATTTCTAGAGAAACATCTGAACATCTGCAAGAAGAGAGAAAGGGCCCCAGGAGTTGGGCACTGAGTGTTTTAAGAAGACACTAATTTATCATGCGGTCACTTCAAAGTGGCTTTGCTTATATAAGACCCTGGTGTACACTGAACAGACCTGGGTTAACCGACTTAAGTAGATTAAGTGAGTGTTTGTTGAGTGAGTTTTCTTTACTTTCTGTCCAGAAATCTGTATATTCTTGGCATAGCATTAAAAAAAAATCGAAGGGACTCGTACGCTGTGCATATTGTGCAGTGTATGTTGTCTTAGTTCGAACAGGAACCTACACGCATTGTTCCGTCGACCTGCGGCTGCCTTTTTTTTTGCTGAGGGAAAAGGTGGGATGGAGATGCCCAGCGAGCTGCTGGAGGCTCCCTGGCCTGAGGTGGCTGCGCCTGGGCTTGAGGTCCCCAGGGAGGTCCCCTGCCGAGCCCCAGGCAAGGAGAGGAGCAGCCTGCTTCCCCCTCCATCCCGGCTCTCATCCTGTCGGGAGCGGCTTAAGGAAAACCAACCAGATCTGCAGGAGCAGGGCAGACGGGGCCTTCCCCGCCTGTTTCTCACCAACCTTGCCGGGAGGCTCTGCCCGCGCTGGGGCCGGCCTGAAACCCGCCGGGGTGTTTCTCCTGCCAGCCACGACCTCATTCCTGGAATTTCTGGGTGGTTTGTGGGAACGGCTCTGATCTCTCTCTGGCCTCTTGCTCCAGTTTTGAGCCTTTGTACTTCTGGGGAAGAGCAGAGCCGGGGAGCCCCCGGCCTGGCGGGTTGGCTGCCGTGGCGCGGGCCGGGCGCCTGGGCTGACGTGGGCAGCCTGTCAGAACTCCCCTCACGCTCGGGGCTGCTGCTCCTCGCAAGTGCCAGGACCCCGAAACGACCGGAGCATGATAAACAAATGGGCACTGTCTGCAGGTGTTGCACATGACCAGGCACAGGCTGCTGTGCTTCCAGGGGCCTCAGTTTCCTCATCTGTAAATTGGGCTCATAATTGCAGTGAGGCCATCAGTTTGTGGAAGGGGATGAACTCCGGGTGATGGGAGTAGAGCGCCTGTGAGGTGCCTGCCTGTCGCACGCCCTCGCCAAGTCACGGCCGCGATACTGGCGACGAATGCTCGTGAAGCAGTTTGCCCGTGCTGGGTTGTAAAGTGGAACGAGGCTCTGGTCGGCCGGCGGGGCGCTGGAGCTGGCCTGTACTGCTGCATTTTCAGAAATCTTGCGAGCCGGTTAATCACAGCCATCATGAGACGTGACGTTCTAGAGAGACTTAGAGTTAAATAAGTCATGTTAAAGACAAAGGTGGTACATCCTCCTGCTTGTTTTCCTGCATTTTCCTGTGATCTTGCGCTTGGCTCGATCGGCATGATGGAGTCACTGCTACCGCGGTGCTCTCCCCAGAAACTCCTCGTGTTTGGTCATGATGCCTTGGGACATTGGAATCGGCCACGGTGGGTGTATTTACACCGTGGAAATTGGCAGATGCCGCAGATCAGGGTTTTTCTCCTTTTTCCTTCTGAGAGCTGGTTGTTAAGCATTTGCCACACACCCTGCCTCCAGCCCTCAAGAAGCTGGTAGTCTGGGGGGCGAG
This sequence comes from Tolypeutes matacus, assembly GCA_026826555.1. NCBI lineage: Eukaryota > Metazoa > Chordata > Mammalia > Cingulata > Chlamyphoridae > Tolypeutes > Tolypeutes matacus. The sequence continues at coordinate 3,558,744 of JAKSZT010010873.1, read as the reverse complement.
ATCTGGCCGGAACAGGCACGGTCCAGGGGGATGAGTGAGAGCAGGACGCCCCTGGGCTGTTGACTCAGCTGAGACTGAGCCCTGGAAGGCACTTTACCAAGGTCACTTGTAGGAATGGCCCTTGGCAAGGGGCTGACACTGGCCCCCAGGCCTGGTGATGGTTCTTGGAACTTCTGTCCTCAGAAAGTCAAGGCTGAGGCACATACTGAGCTAAAGCGTATTTCTAATTTGGCGTTTTTTCCCTTTTTTTTCGCCTAACACTAGACATTTAACAGGGTGGTAGTGTTTTTTTAACTAGATTTTTCCTCCAGGCAGAGGTGGGCTTTGGAGTAACGTAGTGGAAGAGGATAGTCTCTTTGCTGTCACGACATTCCATAGTCCGGATCCCAGGCTTCTGAAATGCCTTCACACAGCACATTTGTGGAGCATCGAGCGTCATCATTATTCTAACAGCGAACATTTGCTGGGCACCAAGTTCAGTGTCCTGTCTGCGCTCACAGCCACAGGCCCTGCACTTCCCCTTTCCTTCCGGGTATGGAACCTGGGCTCAGAGAATTTAAACGCTGTGCCTAGGCCGCGTGTCAGGAACCGAACCCTGAGACCCCCCTGCCAGAGTCCGTGAAAAAGAAGCTGAAATCCTGTGTAGTCTTTTTTTTTTTTTTTTTTTATGAAAAAGATTTATTGATAATTACTTTGTGTTCCAGGCTACACCCTTCCCGAACTGGTAGACACATTGTACAAATAATAGAGAAATATGGACTATTATATAATTTAAATATATGAAAATTCGTGTAATAAGAATATGAATTGCATTTTAATATATTACATATTGTCGAGGTCAAACTCTTTGGATTTTACGTTTATAACTATGACTAAAACTCACTGGTCAATTTTCAGACATTATTTTTCTTTTTTTTTTTTAAATAATTTTTTTTAATTTTTAAAAATATGGAACGCTTCACGAATTTGCATGTCATCCTTGCGCAGGGGCCATGCTAGTCTTCTCTGTAGCGTTCCAATTTTAGCACATGTGCCACCGGGGCGAGCACTTGGGTAGCCTTTATGTGGCTGGGAGGAGGAGGAGAGCCCGTTCATTGCCCAGGTGTTAACTGAGCACTGAGCTGCGAGGCGCGGTGAGCAAGATCCGCAGGTTTGTGGGCGTGATTCAGCTCAGGGAGGCTTCCAGGAAGCGGTGACCCTTGAGCTGATTCTTAGCCCATGAGTAGGAATTAATGTGCCTGGCGGGGGCCAGGGGAGAGGCAGGTCAGCGTCAAGGGATGAACTCCGGGAACAGCATGTGCGCAGCTGAGCTGGCACCGCCTCAGAGCTGACGGCTGACGGGCTTCGTCCTAAGAGTCATCTTTCTGGCAGACTTTCCTAAACACAAGGCAAACGCAGCCCAGGCGAGATGACGCAACCGACTTAAACCGTGCGCGCTCGCCCGAGAGTCGAGTTTGTTGGCAGATTCACCCAGGAGATAACCGTCGGGAGAACCCCTTGCTAGATGGGAACGCCGTGGTTTGCTGGTCCCCCGACTGCCCACATAATCTCCGCCAAGGTGTAGGGTGGAGGTTGGAGAGCTGATATCGCAGCAGGGCCATCTTGAAAGTCCCCCAAACGCGCAGAAAGCTTGATTTCAAGTCTTGGTTCCATGTCAAACGGCCGTGCAACCTCACAAATACCAGCTGATGGCCACTGGACTCAGTTTTATTTTCTGTAAAATGGATCTGAAAACCACTACGTCACTGGCAGAGTGAAAATGCATTTGATGGCCTGGGGAAGGCTGCAGACATTTAACTACTGCTTTCATTTGCCAGGCTTGGTCTCCCCGTCGACCTCGGGACTTGAACGCTCTGTCAGTTCCCATCCCTATCTCCTTCTCGCCTGATGTCTCATCTGTTCTCATGAGATCTCGGAGCCCTTTCTTCCTTCCTTCCTCCCCCCTCCCTCCCTTCCTTGGAACCCGTATTGTTTTGTGGTCTTGAGCACTTGGTTTTGCAACTCCAGCAAAGGGGAACAAAATCTTCCAGAGATCAGTTCTGCTCTGTTGTCTGTTGATAACTGGCCAGAGATAAGAGCAAGCCATGGAGGGGTTCTCCAGAAATGATACCTGAGGCTGGCAAGGCCTGGGAGACTTGGGGAGCAAACGTGCAGAGCTGGAGACAGTGGGCTTCACTCGGCAGCTAGGGAAGTGAGCTTGGGTCGACCCACCAAAGTGTGGCTCTCCCAAGATGTCAGGAAAGCAGTTGAGATCTCAGCAGCTGGGAAACAGCGCAGCAAGCACCCCTGGTCAGAGGCCAGGGGCAAGCGCGTCACGTCTGAGTCCAAGGCATGTCGGCTGTTGGAGGTTGGCTGAGTGCCAAGCTGTGATGATGGGATGTGTTTTGGTGAAATGGCTCATCTCCCCCGGGGCTGGCACCGTTCGACCCGGGAGTCTGAAGCCTCAGTGCCACTGAGCCCAGCCATCAAGGAGCAGAGGCTTTAATGCGAGGTGTGAGTGCTCCGTTTGCGGGAGTCCCTCTCCCTGCGGATGTCGACACTCTGGGGCTTTTTCAGTCCAGAGGGAAGCCTGCTCCTGGGCGTGGCAGGGTGGCATTCAGAAGTGCACAGGGCTGCATCCCAGCCCCGGGTTTTCTGCCTGCCAGCTAGTGTCCTGAGGCAGGTCCTTAAACTCTATGGGCTTAGTCTTCTCATCTGTAAAATGGAAGTAATGGAACCCAAGGTACAGTGCCCACAGCAGGACAGCCTGTCATGGGCTTTCCTCCATGCAAGCCCTCTTCTCCCCATGGTCCCTGCCCAGAGCCCCTTCTTGCCTTGGTAAGCCCCAGGCACCTTGGACAGTGCAAAGAGGCTGTTCTTAGGGTCAGTAGAAAAGGGGCAGAAGTGCTTCGGCCCCAAGTTCTGCTGGGGCTGTTGTGACTGCAGAGGCTGAAAGGGCAGCAGGGCCGAGGGCACTGGGCATCGTGTCTGTGAAGTGGGCCTCGGCCAGTGGGCTTGTTCCTTTGGCCGACAGCACCGACCGTCACTGCCTGGGTCCTGGCCGCGGCCTTGTCACGGGGATCCTCGCCTCACCTCCTAACTGGCCCCTCGGTTTCCGCTTCTGTGCAGCGGCCAGCAGGACATCTGGAACCCAGCCCCGTTCATCCGTTTATTATCTGATCCACTTGTTCCTCTGTGTCAAGCTCGGAAGCTCGGAGCTGAGCTCCGGGAACACAGACATTCAGTGTGTGTTCAGCCGTGAGGAGGTCGACCTTGCCCCTTTCCCAGCATCGTGCCCCCAGGCGCTTGAGCTCCAGCCAGGCCAGACCACATCCAGCTGCAGTAGTGTCCTGGGCATGCCGCCAGCACGCGGCACCTACAGCTTGACCGCTGTCGAGCCTGGGCTCCCAGGCCAGTGGCCTGCCTGAAGAAGGCATCAGGACAAGCTGCTCTTCTCTCTCCCTTTGCTTGTGGGGTTAGGCTGAACCCCACCCAAGGGCGTCTTTGGAACCTCCGAGAGAAGGACGGGTTGACAGGTGGTGGGTGGCAAGGCCCTTTGATGCTCAGAAGGAAGCAGCTTGTCGACTCTTTTGGAACAAGGTGACACGTGCTCAGAGTGGTGTTGGGGGCAGGCATTTGAGCCAGCTTTTGTTTCACTGTCCTTTCATGCTTTGGCATTTTATTTCATTTTATTAATTAACATCCGGGAAAACTGTAAAAATGGACAAGTACAAAGGATGACACGCACCCACCATGTAAAGTGATGTTGGCATTTTGCCATAGTCACTTGAGATTTTACAATAGAAATAATATATTAAAGATTAAGCCCCGAGTCCCTCATGTTCTCCTCCCTAGCTCCACCCCCTCTCCCCTCACTGCAGAGTCAACCACCCCCATGAATTTGCTCTGGGTTCAGTTCCAGTTATCATACTTTGTACTTCTGCTAGATGCATGCACACCTCGACATTTGTGTGTGTTCGCAGTCGTTCTGTTCTATAAAGTCCCGGGAAACATTGAGTTAGTCAGTGTGGAACCTCGGCTGGGGATTTTTTGCCACTTTGTGCCTGTGCGTATCTGTCAATGACCCTGAAAGCACCACAAGCGTTTTCGGCAAATAGGCAGATTCACAGCTGTGGAATCTGTGACTCATCTAGATTGACTGTATACATACATACATGGATACGTGCTTATTTGTGTGCATATATGTATGTGTGTACGTGGCCATGCACGTCGTGTGTCTGTATCCATATACGATACAAAGTATGGCTTACATGTGTTTAAATTCTACAATTTGCTTTTTAAACTCAGCATCATTTTTGAGATTTATTTTTGCTGACGCACACGTAGATCTCATTCATTTTTCCTGCTGTATGATATCCCAACTCATAACTGTCCCCCAGTGTATTTCCCATCCCACCGTTTGGATCGTGCCCGGAAGTGGCTTCAGTCAAGCCCAGGCTTTACCTTACTTGGCTCACGGCAGCGTGACATACGTAATGCACGTTCCGTACCTGGGGATTGCCTGCCCCCCAGGCTCCTTACACGCAGAGGAAAACAAATCCAGTGTCACCGCGATGCCGGGGCGGACCTCGGCGACAGCCCTCCCTGCTCTCACTTGGTCTCCTGTTGCAGCCAGCGGCCCATCTTTTGGCATCTCCTCTTTGAGCCTTCCCTTCTGCAGCTGGGACATGCTCATATATGGTGCTGGGAGAAGCCGGGGAGGAACCAGGGACTCTGAGAAATTCTGCACGACCGGTCTGGTTCCCAGCGCACAGAAGTCCTTCCTGACCGCCCCGGGCCCTGCCCCAGGGGGAAGGCCAGGAGGAGGGCGGCCGCACCCAGCCCGCTGCGCTGCGGGGAAGCCAACCCGCCTCTCTGGCCGGTGGCTATTTTTATCGGAAGTGCAGCCTTCATCAGGACCCTGGACAGTTTCCAGGGGTCGGAGATGGGAACGGCAGCGTTCCCAGAGCCCTTTGGCTCGGCTCCCTGCCTCCCGGTGCCAGTGTTTCTTCTCCCCTGCCCTCTGCTTCCTGGGGTGCCCACCCCATCCCAGGCCCTCTCTGCCTCGCTTCGTGGATGCTCACCTTTGGCTGCCATTTTGCAATCCCAGCCAACTCGGCTGCTGAAGACCACAGGAGACTTAGTTCCGAAGAATTGTGCCTCTGGGGGTGCCGGATGGACCAGCGCAGGTCCACGCCCCCATCCAGGCTCAGGCCGGAGCCCTTTCCTCCAGCCCGCGCCCCTCGGCGGTCTTCGGTCAGCCCTCATCCCGCATGTGGGCCCTGGGATTCCTCGCTTGTCTCCCGGACCAGTCTGGGAGCTCCTGGAGGCCAGGGGCAGACCTTCACCCCATCTAGGGTCCTGCACAAATTAGGCGTCCAATGAATGCCACTGGGCAGCCAGTTCTCTCTCGAGTGAAGAGTGTTGCTTCGCCCTCAGGCGATGTTGTGAGTGGACGCGCACCTTCCAGCCCTACCTCGTCGCCACGGTCTTCTTCCCAGACCTGGAGCGTGTGTATATATAGAAACAGATGACTTTGAAGAGAGTTTTGGGTTTACAGAAAAACTGCAGGGTACAGAGAGTTCCCACATGCCCCGCCCCCAGGGTTCCCTGTTAGTAACACCTGACACCGGGGTCACTGTCTGGCTAGTGCCGTAGCGTCAGGGCCGTTGGCTGCACCTGATGGACCGGCATTGCTCCGTTCCTGTCAGGTGAAGCCCGCGCTTGCCGTTAGTGCCCACTCTTGTGCTGTCCAGGCCTGTGGGTTTCGACAATAGTGTAATGTCAGGGACCCGCCCTCACGGCTCCTGGCTCCAAGAAGCCCGTGCCCTTCCCGCTCAGCCCTCTTCCCCCCGCCCTCAGCCCTGATCTTTTTGCTGTAGAGCATGTATTTCTCATGTGGCTGTGGTTTGTCACCCTTGGAGGGAGTGAGCCCACTGGACTCCAGGGAGCTCGGCGCCGGGGCAGCGTGCCGGGCAAGTCCAGGACTTTGGAACCCTCTGGCCTGGGCTTGAGTCTCAGCATCGCCCCCTCACTACTGGGGTGGCCTTGGCTCGTTTTGCAACATCGAAGCCTCAGCTTCCCCATCTGTAAAATGGGCGCGACAGGCCACCCTCGGGTTGTCGTGAGGCTTGGGAATAACACGCGTGGAAGGGTTTCCTGAAGGAATGAAAGGCACGGCATAAATTCACCAAGTGAAATTCCAACCTTAAGGAAATATTAAGGTTCGTAAGACTAAGACAGTGTTTTCCTAAAACGCCTTCCACGGAAGCTGGTTATTAAGAGGCGTTACTTGGGCAAAGGGCCTGGGCCCTAAAGTCAGGGGAACAACTGGGTCATACGATTGGGGAGCGTCTTTGATAAGCCGGTGGCCCCCCAACTCTCTAACAGGGGGACTCGTATGCAGCCCTGCCACCCATGTGAATTTGGGCTGCACCCACTGCCCCATAGCCCCAGCAGTTCTCAGGGTTACAGGTCCAGGAACACGCTTTGGGAAGTGCGGCTCCAAGGCTGGGAAGCCTGGGCCGCCGTCTTCCTGGGCCCCACTGCTGTCAGCTTTATCAAGGTGACTTGGCCAATCTGCCATCTTAACCCTAACCGGGCACCCCATCAACAGGTGACCGTCCTGAGGCAGTCGCTGGCTACTCGTCACCCGTGGGAGCCACTAACTCAGCAGCCGAAGGTTGAGCCCCGGGTAGTGTCCACATGGGCTCATGTTGGACAGAGCTCCATGGGGGATGGCACATGTGCACTTGGAATGGGCTTTCCATGCAGCGGCAGAGGTGACGGGGGATAGAAGCAGCGTTTGGAGGTTCTCTCCTCTTTCGCTGTCACTTTCTCCAAGGAGCACATCAGGGAGCCTTGCTCTGCAGAGCATACCGTGGGGCTCCAGCCGCGAGCTGGACCTTCACGCGGCAAGTGTGTGACAAGCCAGCGGAAGGGCTGGGATAGGTGGAACCTTGCTTTCTGCAATGATGGAAGAGCTGCCTGGCGCTCTCTTTTGGCAAACTGAGTCTTACTTCATGGGGATCAGAAAGTTTGCTATTGATGTTGGTCCATGATGAGTTCTTCTGTGATGTGAGATGAGTCTCTCATACCCTTTTGGAGCTGTGTTATGAGAAACAGCATAATTCATGCTGTAGACCCACCTAAGGCTTGTACGAATAGAAATGGTGTCTCAAAATGAGAGGCTATTGTCCCAAGAGAACTTGAGTCCAGGAGAAACTGCCCTGTTTGGAATTCGGAACCCTTAGCCCATGTCCCGGCTCCATGGCCTCCTGTCCGTGGGCATGTGGAGGAGTTGTTGAGCTCCTGTGAGCCTCGGTCTTCACGTCTGCAAAAAGGGGAGAATAATACCTGCTCTGTCTGCAGCAAAAGCCGCCACGGGAGCTGGTGTAGTACTAACTCAACCTCTTCCCCTGTCCTCTGCTTCCTTTCAGAGCTCGCCACTGTCCAGTTCTGCTCCAGAAGCAAAGCCTCCCCGTCCTCCTCTCCAGGTGTGGAGCCATGAGCTGCATCCGGACCGGCGCCATGCCCTGGGGACTGCTGTTGCTGGTCGTTGGTGCCCAGGGCTTCTTCCTGCCCAATGCCACCCAGTTGGAGCAGCTGCTCATCAAGTACCAGCAGGGTGAACCCCACTCCCGGGGCCGGAGGGCCATCCCCGAGACAGACAAGGAGGAGATCCTCATGCTGCACAACAAACTCCGGGGCCAGGTGTACCCCCCGGCCTCCAACATGGAGTACATGGTGAGTCCTGATGTCTGCTGCAAAGGCCGGCATCGAGGTTTGGCGCTCTGGGCTGCCATCATGTTTTGTTCCCTCAGGCGGTGGGCGAGTGGCAGGTTCAGGGGCAAGAGACGGTGCCGTGGCTCTGTTCCTGACACTCCTGATATTCTCCATCCAGAGGCAGCCCCGTTGCCAGTCCCCCAGGTTGCCTCTCTGCCGCTCAGCCCAGGGACCCAGACCTTGCCACACGTCCCAGCAGGCTCTCCCGGAGGCCGAGTCGGGTGTGAGGAGGGCTGGGCTTGCAGGCTCCAGCCCCAGCTCTGCCGCCTTCTAGCGTCTCCTTAGCCACTCTGAGCTTCGTTTCCACCTGGAGAGTCCCTCCCCTTATGCAGCTGCCTGGCTCTGGTGTCACCATGAGGATGCTGTAAGCTTGGCTATCGTCCCACCTCTTTGGCCTTGACTTCCTATCTGAGTAGCAAGGGCAGCTGTATTCAGAGGGTTGCCCAGAGAGAGGAGGAAGTAGGGAGGGGAGAGTGGATGGACCCCACTGACCCTGGAGAAATCCTACACGTCAGAGCGGAGGAACCAGCCTTCCCAAGCCTGGGCCGCCAGCCCTCCTTCACTCTCCTAAATCCAGGGGTCCAGCAGGTGCTTCTTCCTGGATGCCCTGCAGTCTAAAGCCGCTGACTCTAGAGCTTTCTGTGATGATGGAGAGTCTGGCCCAGCATGCGGCCATTATCCACACGTGTGACTGTGGTGCAGAATTTTTCATCTTATTTCATTTAAAGTTACTTATTTTTAATTTTAAGTAAGCACTTAGGGCCAGTGGCTACCATATTAAACAGCACAGATCTTCTGGGCCCAAGAGAAAACTCGTCACCACTACCACCCAAAAGTAATCTCCCCTTTTAATACCCTATTTCTGTCAGTGCCGTTTCCCATTCTCCCAGCCCTACAAAATAGGGACAGTTATTTTTCCCATTTTGTAGATTTGGAAACTGAGGCTCAAGGTCACACAACTAGAAGGGAAGAGTCAGGATTTAAACCCAGGTCTGGCTGGCTCCAGAGCCCGTGCTCTCAGCCAACACTCTACGCTCAGTTTCAATCCCTTCTCCCCTCTGCCCGGTACCATGGACTTGTTCTCGTAGTGTTTTCCATCCTGCTCCATCCCACCTTGATTAGCAGGGCAGCTCTGCTCCAAGGAGATTACTGCCTCCCATCCCTCCTGGCCTATTCTGAATCCTGCCATCACAGTACGCTTCCTAAATCTGCTTTCTCATCTAGCTGTTCAGGAGCCTCCAGCGGTCCCCCGTGCCGGAGATGAGCCTGCATACTCCTTGCCTGCCACTTCTGCAAGGAGCCCTTGTCTGCTTGGAAACCTATGTCCCTCCCTGTGCACAGGGGTCTACTTGGTGTCTCTGGAAGATGCCCTGCAGGTGACAGCTGCTGAGCCTTTGTTAGTGCCGGTGCCTCCCCTCTCCTTGGCTTTATCCAGCGCCCTGCAGCCTCCATCTCAGCTCATGGGCCCTCTCTTCCTGTGGACCCAGCTGCACTTTCCATGTTGCCTTCTGCTCTGACGTCCGTAGGCCCCGTGGTTGGGGACGTCACCCCCTGTGCCTGGGGATCCCTCGTCACTGCTCACGTGTGCACACCCGTGATGGCCTGTCACCAGCTGATGGGTGAACAGATTGTTCATCTGGGCAGAGCCCAGAGTGAGGCTGTCCCATGGGAATGGGTTACGAAACCCTTTCTTTTTCCCTCAAGAAAATTGTCCAGGCATTTATTCCGAATGGGCCTTTCTGATTTTAGGAGGAAGTATGGGCACTTTTTCAAAATGCTAATGCATCGAACAGCTTGCTGCAGTCATTTTTAGGGTTAAAATATGGAAAATGAGGGTAGACGTCCTTGTGTTTTGGGGCCAAAGTCCCCTCTTCCCTCATCCTTCCTGGGACTGTGGTTGACATTTGATGGGAGCCAGATAGCTTCTGTGGCTGCGCTGTGCAGCAGCGGAGGGCTGGGACTGCCGCGCAGGGGAGGGGACTGGCGTGGCTTCAGAGGGGAGGTGAAGAAAGATGGATTTGGGGCTGGAAGCCTGCAGGGTGTTGCCTGCAGGGCTTGGTGAGGGTGGCCTCCTGCTCCCACTTCTCTCTCTCTCTGCCCCTCTCCAGTTCTCCAAGCCCTGGCCGCCACTGCCCAGTCTGCCTGGAGCCTGTCTGCAGGGGTGGAGCTGAGGCAGGCAGAGCCCCAGGCTCCCCGCACACTCCTGCGTTAGCCTGAGCACACGCGCTTTCTCTCTGAACGTTTTCTTTTTGCCTCCAAATTCCTGAGCGTAGCTGGGCCGTGCTGGACAATGCTGCATGAAGGAAAGGGCCAGACCCGGTGGCTTTGGCCTCAGTCCCTATGGCAAGGAGACCCCTGCCCCTCTCCTACATCAGGAGTTTTCCTTGGCCTGGAGCTTGGAGTCCTCGCCCCCGGGAGCAGGCTGGGCTTATGCCGCTCTCCTCCTCCCTGGGCTCTGCCTTTCTAGAGGTTCGTGGAAGATTTGGTGCACATGAAAGGAGCTTATAAGCAGCCGAGGGGGCTGGGCCGTCCAGTCAGCCTGTCCTGGCCTTTCTTGTCTGCCTCTTGGTTTATTTCAGGAAATTTCAGGGCTGGACTCGGGTCCTTTGGCCTGAATGGCCCCCTGCCGGGGAAGCCGAGCCCGGGTGGAGGTCGTGGGCCCCCGGTGTCCTCAGCCCGCGCTGCCCATCTGCTCTCAGTTCCGCCCAGATGACCCTCACGCACAGAGGGTCTCGAAAGATGGCTCCCAGCTCAACCCTGCCTGGGGAGGGGGTGCGGGAGGGTCCCTCCACGGTCCCTTCAGAGAGCTTCAGCACTGGAAGGTGGATTCTAAATCTCCAAAGAGCCAAGTCCTCTCATTCTGAGGCTTTGTGAGCGGACAGGCTCTGGAGGCAGCCGGCCGTGCTTCAGGTCTCAGCTCTGCCCCTCGCAGGCAGATCTTAGGCAGATCACTTCCCTTTCTGTGTTTATGTTTCCTCAACTGCAGATTGGCCAAGAAAAGTACTTTCCTTATAGGGTTGTTTGGAGGATTCGATGAGATGAGGTGATAGATGGTTTTGTAGTGATATGTTATCTTCGTTGTGGTTGCAGTCACTTGGGTGGGACTGGCACTTGGTGACAGCATGTGGTGCGGGAACAACCTGCTCAGAAGCCACCACTCCCTGCCTGTCTGCCTCAGGCCAGCTACTTGCCCTCTCTGAGCCTCAAGGTTTTTGGTTTTTAATCTGCAACACTGGAAAAATAAAACACACCTCACAGGCTTGTTGTGGGAATTAAATAAGAAAATGGCTCCAACGTGCCTCAGATGTGCCTTGCAAGTGCAGGTGCCAGATAATGGCGGTCCAGGGGTAAAAAGGGCCCAGCACTGCCCCTGACACACAGTAGGTGCTCATGAAAGTTAACCTTCATATTGCAGTACCATTTACTGAGGGCCTACTATGTGCTTCACGTGACCAGGGGGCTTGGTACCTGCTCTCACTTAACCATTCCCCAAATGCTGTGCCAGCAGGTGTCATTAACCCATTCAGTGATGAGGAAATGGAGACAGAGAGGCAAAGCCACTTGCCTGAAGTCACACAGCCAGCAAGGGGCAGAGCCTGAGATCAAATCCAGGTTCATCCAACACAAATGCTGTCACCACTGGCCCTCGCTGTCCTGTTCTCTCCCTTCTCCTTCCTGAAGTCACCCGTTTCAAAGGGTGTAAAGAATGCCCACCTGTGCTTTCCTGCCACTGGGCCTGGGGGTGGGGGAACACAGGCTGAGTGGAGACGAGGGGGCTCGTGGGGCCTGGGGGAGGCCACCAAGGCTGGAGTGAGCCGAGGCAGGGGCCTCACAGGCAGGCGTTACTGCAGGAGACAGTATCTCCCACTACTGGGCAGGACATCTGCTCAGCGAAGCGTGGGCCAGCTGGAGGCAGTGTGATTACAAGCCCCACCTGCATTTGTTCAGGAAACAATTTTGAGGCCCTACTATGTGCAGGACATGGTGCTGATGTTGGTGTGACGAGCAAATGGAGCTGGTCCCTGCCCTTGTGCACCTGGCTCTCGGGTGCACCAGTCTGCTGAGGCTGAAGGGGGGGCTTGTGGGGGCGGGACGGTGAAGCCTCAGCCAGCCCTGCTGCCCCTGATGGAGGGAGGAGAGAATGAGCGAACGCTGGGATTCTTGCTCGAAAATGCTCTGTTGCCCACCAGCGGTCAAGCCTGCCCGTCTCTTGGAAGCACTTCCAGAGCCTCCACCCCCACCCCCCAAATGCTGCCACACATTTCTTTCTTGCCCAGAGCTTGGCCTTTGCCCTCCCTGCCCCGACCCCGTGGAGAAGTAGGAAACGTTATGGTCGGAGGCCAACACCAGGCAAGGCTGGCACTGCTTGTGAACCGTGGCACAAAATAATTAGGGCCTTCTAAGAAGCCACAGACCCTCCAGGAGGACTCGGGCGCCTGCGGGGGCTCTGCCCTGCGTCTCTGGACGCTGGCCACACCTTAGCATGCCACGTCATGGGGAGCTGGGTGCTGGTGCAAGCAGACCCCTCCCCGCTGCCCACCTCTCTTGTCCTTTCATGGGCGCCCTTAAGTGTGATGGGGAATCTCCTGCTTGAAGGTGGCCTCACGGCTGGCTCTGCCCAGCATCCCCTAAGGGAAGGGACGCCTAATGCAGAGACAAGGCTAAGCGGGAGCTACCGGCTTTGGAGATGCGGCAGAGCAGAGTTTGACGTTGCTTACTGCTCTGTCACCTTGGGCAGGTCCCATGGCCTCCCTGAACCTCAGTCTCCTCTTCTTTCTCAGGGCTGCTGAGAGAACCATGAACGTAGGTCAGAAGCTGGGCTCAGAGTAGGTGCTCCCTCTGCCCCTTCCAGCCTTGACTCTGGGTGAGCTGACCCTCTCACGTAAACCAGCTGAGGCAGGAAGAGAAGGTCTTTAGGGACAGGCAATCGTGTGCAGAGGCAGGTGTCTGAAGAGAGAAGATCTCAGTGCACTGACGTTAATACCTCCATTTCTACTGGTGAGGAAACCGAGGCTCAGCAAGGGCAGTGGCTTGCCCAAGGCCACGCAGCTGGACCACGGCTGAGCGAGAACTCAGCCACGCTCCGGCCTGTGGACTCAGAGGGAATGTCTGTTTGGGCTCCCCCAGAGCAGAGCTGAGACAGTACTTGGGCTCAGGCAGATTTTTGGGGAGTGATCTAGTCCAGGGGTGAGGTCGCAGGAGGGGGAGACAAGGAAGGAGGAAAATCCCATTTTGGGGTACACACGGGAAGTCTTGTGGTGGGGATGGAGGCTCAGATCTGCCCAGACCTGCTGAGAACAGGATGCAGGAGGAGGCCTGTTCTCCTGAAGGCGGGAAGTGGGTACCTTTGCCCACAGGCCTGTGCCCCCCTTGCCTGAAGGTTGCCCCCACTTACAGCTGTGCTTGCCAAGGCCTCAGGGGGACCCCACAGCATTGGAGAAAGATCCAAGGCAGAAAGCAGCCGAGTGCTTGGGGGGTATAGAAGGTGGGGTGCCATCAGTGGGAGATGAGCCCCCTGCTGCTGGAATGGGGTGGGTCCAGGGTGTGGCCAGAGGCCTCTGCCCCAGGGCAGGACTGGCCCCCAGGAGCTGAGGAGAGGTTGTCTTGGCAGGACAGGGTGGGGTGGGAGGGGGAGGTGGCCTGCTGGTCCCTGGAACAGCTCCAGACGTTTCCTCCTGGAGTTAGGGCCCCTCCCGTGGCCGGTTCCAGGGCTCTGCCAGGACAACCTTTCGGTGCCGGATGCTGGTGGTACCCAGACGAGGAGACAGCCCCTGCCTTCCCGGGAGCGGGGCACGGGGGCAGATGCGGCAGCCGGCCCACTGTGGCCGGGAGAGCCGCTGGGCGTCTGTTCCTCCATTGAAGAGAATTGACCCCTGGCTTGCTCGCCGGGCTCTTTCCTGACGAGTTCTGTGTGTTCCTGGGCCAGCTGGGGGGCAGGGAGGGCTGGGGAGCCTCCATTGGATTCCTTGGCCTGGACCCCTGCCCGAGCCCCCCAGGAGAGGACGGGCCGTGTGGGTTGGTAAGCAGGGCTGGGCGAGGGGCAGGCATTTCTTGGTGCTGTCATCGTTGTCTTCTCCCTGGAGGGCCGTGAAAGCCGAGAGCTCCCCCCGAGAGCCCCCCGTTGCTTTCCCTCACATGCTACGAGGGGCTGCCAAGGATGAATCACTTACCGTGTCCAGGCCCTGGGCCGTGCTCTCACAGGTCTCCACTTACAGCAAGGGGTGGGGGACTGTCAGCGTGCCTGTATACTAGTGGGGAAACTGAGGCTCAGAGGGGCCAAAGACGTGCTGGGGTCCATGGCTGTACCTAGTCCTGCCCTCAAAGCCAGGGCCAATGCCCCGTATCCTGGCCTAGAAATAGCATCATGCTGCCTGTGTGGACGACACGTTGCACTTCTCTTGGACAGAAGGCAGCCTCAGGTGCCTGCAGACCTGGTTCCACCTGTGGGACCCTGGGCACAGGCTGTGGCTCCTTACAGCCTCAATTTTCATGTCTGCAAAGTGGGGAGAAGAATGTCTGCCTCGAGGGCCCTCTGTGAGAATGACCCAGAAGGCTGTGCAGGATGCAGAAGATTCCAGGCCTGCTAGCAAGAGCCCATGAGGACGACCTCTGGGTGTCTGCCTCTTCTCCCACGCAGCCTTGTGATGTCACACTTAGTGGCGACCTAGGGCAGCGAGACCGAGAAAGGAGAAGGGACCTGCCCAGGGACTGCGAGCCAGCCTTGGCATCGGGCCCTGCTGGCACCCGAGTCCTTTCCTGGCCTGTGCTTCCCGCCCGCCTGTTTGGGAACCCAGCCGTGATATGCCCGGAACTCGGTGGCAGCAGCCAGGGGTGCCGCTCCATTTGGGATTCTCATACCCGTGCCTGGCCCTAACCTCCTGGCACTTGCTTTTCTCCCCCTGCAGACCTGGGATTACGAGCTGGAGAAGTCGGCGGCGGCATGGGCCCACGAGTGCATCTGGGAGCACGGGCCCACAGCTCTGCTCATGTCCATTGGGCAGAACCTGGCTGTCCACTGGGGCAGGTGAGTGCCCCCACCCCGTGCTTTCTCAGCTCTGCCCCCCACTTGCGAGCTGGCCATAATGCTGAGCAGCCCCTGTGTGCCAGCATCACCGTTAGGCCTTGCAATCACCCACTAAGAAACATACCACCCATCCCACTCACCAGTGGGAAAACTGAGGCTTGAGAGACGCTGGAGGCCTCTTACAGGAACACACGTGAGGAGTCGGCAAAACTGGGATTTGAGCCTGGTTGGTGTGACTCCAGATACTGATTATTGGAGCAGGGGTTTATAAGGCCTAGGCTTGCCATTCCATCTATTCTAGAGAGTTCTGGAGCCCCCGTTGCTGCTGCCATCAAGGATGTGGCTGGGTGAGCTGGGCAAAATGGGAGCATTGGCTGTTTTGGTGTGAGCCTTTACTGACTTCTCCACCCCAGCATGCCTGGGCCCTGCCAGATCAGGCCCCTTCCTCTTGGGAAGGCGTCCCTCACCTTCCCCTTGGGAATTCCTCTGACCGCCCCAGACTTCCTGATCGGGCAGCCCCCTGCCCCTTTAGCCAGAGGAGGCTCTTGGCAGTGGCTGTTAGATGTCACTGCCTGCCCTAACCCAAAGGAAACCTGAGCTGCTCCCTGGATGGGGACCCTGCCCCCAAGGAGGCTGGAGGTGGCCCCTCCCCAGGGGCTGAGGCCTGGTTTCATCTGAGGATGTGGAGAGAGGGCTTTGCCACAGCCAGGATGAGGACTCAATGGCCAGCAGATGTGCTGGGGCTAAAGTCCTTCAGGTACCGGACCTGGTGGTCGGTCAGGGCCTACATAGCTGCGTTTGTTTTGTCCTATTTGTGGAAAAGCTGGACCCGATTTTATATATCCTCTCAAAATACGGATTAGGGTTTGCTTTGCTTCAAACCCAGATATTCTCCAGCCTTTTAAGTCGAGTTTAATTGGCCACGAGCAGCCGTGCTTAGCTTCAGATCCGGGGGTTTTCAGGGCAACACCTGGCAGGTGTCACAGTGGCTGTGACTTCGTGGCCGCGAATCGATACGTAATTTTTTCTTCTGTGGACTTTGCTTTTTATAAAAACGGTTTTATGATAACATTAAAAGAAAATGTCTGGAAGGAAAAAAACAAAACACCGTAATTCCACTACCCAGGCTCAGCTCTTTTCATTTTCTGGGTTCCTTGTACCATTTGGCTGTGTGCCGACATATTTTTACGTAGCTGTCCCTGTAACTTGGACAGATTTCAATTCTTTTTTTTTCCTCCTCATCCGTTAGCAAGCCCTTTTTCTACTGCGCAGTTGCCCCGATCATCATTTTATAAAGGCTGCTAGTGGCCCATCAGGTGACAGATGACCACTCTCAAAGCTGGTTTTGTTGGTTTGCTGCCTGGAATTTTCCAGTAGGATAACTTCTGAGGTCGGTGGGTTAAAGGGCACGAAGGGTTTCCCCCGGGTTTGAAGTACATCGTGCCCTGCTTCCCAAAGCCGTCCTCCGCCTGCCCCCTGCGGCGCCCGCCGCGTGCGTTTCCCGCTAACCGCGCCGGCACGGGTTGTGGTCCGAGGCGCGGGCACTCGCGGGGCTCCCTTTGCCCGAAGCTCCGCAGCTGCGAGCGCCTCTTTGCCCAGCTGGCCCGGG
This sequence comes from Tolypeutes matacus, assembly GCA_026826555.1. NCBI lineage: Eukaryota > Metazoa > Chordata > Mammalia > Cingulata > Chlamyphoridae > Tolypeutes > Tolypeutes matacus. The sequence continues at coordinate 3,542,347 of JAKSZT010010873.1, read as the reverse complement.
AGGAGGACGGCCTGGCCCGCCGCTCGGTCAGCGCAGTAGCTGTTACCAGACGGCTCACCGCCTCGCTGGCCACACCGCCGGGGAATGGCCGGGCCCCTGGCGCTTTCTGCTCCTCATTGAAACCACTGTCTACACTTGCTGGCTGCAGCTGGCCCTGCGTTTGCATCCTGTTTATTTTCTTTGCTGCTAAAACAATTACTGGTGCCAACCTGGCAGACGGGCCAAGGCGAGGGTGGCTGGGGGACTTCACGGACAGTGTCCCGGGGAGAGGGGAGGCGGCCGCTGCCCCCGAGCGCCTGCCAGCCCCCGGGTCTCCGTCTGCCAGGCTGCTAAGACAGATGCACGCTTGGCTTAACAGCGGGGATTGATCAGCCCACCTTTCAGAGGCTGTAAGGCTGGTCCCCCAGGGTTGTGGCTTCCCCGGGGCTGTCAGCCTGCCGTAGTCCTGGGGGTCCCTAGTCCTGCCTCTCTGCTTCCTGTTGGTGGCTGTCCTCTCCTTTCTCTTCTGGCTTCCCGCTGACTTCCGACTTCTGGCCCCGCCCTGTGGCTTCCTTCTCCCCGTGTCTCAATATCTTCTGCCTACAAAGGGCTCCAGTAATCTGGATTAAGACCCGTGGGCCACACCTTAAGTAAAAGCTCCTATTTACAGTGGGCTCCCCCCAGGGATGCCCATAAAAACCAAGGATGTGGCTAAAGTGGGGGGTAATTCAATCCCCTGCACTCAACAGGCACTTTTAAAGTATTGCCCCCCGACGGCACAGCTCTGCCTCCTCGGGGGTTCCTGTGCCCAAAGGGGATTTCTGCTCTGCATCCGAGTCCTTGGCTCCCCCGAGCCCCCTGTGGAACGAAGCTGGGCATCCCTCTGCCTGGTCCCCATCACAAGCACTTCCCACTTCCTCGCGGCCTGTTTCTGTATCGCTTTTTCAGTCATTTACCTAAAGTTGTTCTCTAAATCGACTTTAAAAGGGTCCACGTCTTCAATCAAATTTGTCTTGATTTAAGACAAACTTAAATCAAGCTCTGACACTTGGCGTTAAAACCTGAGCTCTGACGCTTGGGGTTAATGGGCTGCCAATACGTGTCCAAATGTGCATGAAAATAAACCCATAATTATTAAAACAAAAAATATCCCTTGGGGGCCAGCAAGAAGTTTCTGGGGAGACACTGCTGGGACCCGGCAACTTGAGAGGCGTCAGGCGGTCTGCTCGTCGCCCCTTGAACGGGGGCCGGTGGAGGCGGGAACGGTGGCGATGCTGGAGCTGGGTCTTCGTGTGTGGCATGCACCGTGTGACTGTCGCTGCAGGTACCGCTCGCCGGGATCCCACGTGCAGTCCTGGTATGACGAGGTGAAGGACTACACCTACCCCTACCCCCACGAGTGCAACCCCTGGTGCCCCGAGAGATGCTCTGGGGCCATGTGCACCCACTACACACAGGTGAGGCTCGGGGACGGCCACTGCCTCGGCCCCACGCCCCAGACCCCATCACCCACCTAAAACATGCTGCTGGCTCTGAGATTCCGTGCTGTGATCTCTGTCAACCTTTCTTTACGTTGGTGACTCAAAGCACAGCGGGGGACCAAGCTGTCAGACTGGTCCCAGCAAGGTAAGCACAGAAAGTGGGAGTAAGCACCAGAAGCTTCCTCTGGGGGCACTTTCATTGTGTGTGGTCCTTTGGTGGTTGTGTTTGTTTTCACAAATCTGCAGGGGGTGAAGGACCAAGTCTGGCCCCTCACCCCTTCACAGACAAGTCAGAAGCACTGCCTCAAGTCAATTCACTTTTTTTTTTTTTTTTTTGGTTAAACCAGGAGTTTAATAAGAAATGGGAGAATAGAACAGGATTATGCACTTGAACCTGCATATCTTGGCGCCTCCAGGCAGAGAGAGCATTTTGGGCTTGTGGGACTCTCTTTATTAATCTATTACTTGCTCTTCCCTTTCATAATGTTGGGTGAGGGGCTCCAGGTTCAATTCACTTTTAAACTTCAAAATATGCACTTGAAAAGGAAATTTCATATCAGTTCCATAAAGGGAAAACCAGTATGGCTTGATATAAAGCAACGCCGGCACAAAGCAATGCTCAGTGTCGCTGGTTCCTCCTAAACACCTTAGCCTAACGCCTTCTGTCTCGCTGTTAGCCAAGCAGGTCAGTCAGGGCTAGAGAGGCACTCAACACGGGTAGGAACCAAGCAGAGACTTTCCCCTTGATGGCATGGGAAGGATTGCCGGGATTTGGGAAGGGAGGCCTCTCTCCCTCCATGTTGGCTAAGCCCTCCCAGCACCGCTCAAAGTCCTGGGCCTGCCCGCTCATTGCCAGGACCAGCGCCTCCCCTGGGCTGGGTCGGGTGAGAAGAGACAGACAGAATCCTAGGGAAATCGAGGACTAAACCAGGAGGCAGCTGGGCCCCCCACGCCAGACTCAGAGGAATGTTTTGGGGCCTCGAGAGCACGAGCTGGTTGCCTCAGCCTGGATGTCACTGCGGAAGCCTCTGTGAGTTTCTCTCTCGCCTGTCTGTGTGCATCTCCCTGCTGCCAGCCGCCTGCTCATCCTTCGCTCCGGCAGTCTCCATCTTAGCTGCCCCTTGGGTCACCTGGGGAGCACTTAAAGGTCCCAGGGCAACTGCTGCCCAGCCCAGCGGGGTCAGGCTCACTGGGGGTGGGCCCGGGCGCCGGGAGGCTTTAAAGCTCCCCGGGTTCCAGCGAGCTGAGGACCACAGCTGACCCCCTGGCGGCTGCTGCCTCCTGGCCTGGCTCCCAGCCTCCCAGCCTCACCCCTTCACCTAGTCCCTCCAGGTTTCCCCAACGGATCTACCTCCCGTATCAGCCAGCAGAGCTGAGAGCGCCACTCACGTGGCTCAGCTGCCCTCGGGGCACCTGCTGGGCCAGCGGACTTGTGACATCACGGGCCGCAGAGGCTGTCCCAGGAGGGGCTGCGGGCAACTTCCTGCAGAAGGGGAGTGGGCGTGACAGGCCATAGGCTCCTTCTAGCTCTTGGAAAAGGCAAGAAAAGAAAACAAATGAAATTTTGGAGGAGACGTTTCACAACCACCCTCTTCACAATTGCCCTTTAAAGGGGTCTGGGGGGGGGCTGTTTGCACTGCATCATCTCTCTGGGCCTCAGTTTCCCTCTCTGTGAAATGGGGCCAAGGTGACCGGTGAATCCCTACCCCTTTTCTATGTTAAAACAACTTTTTCAAGTACTCGGTTAGCATCAGCATCCCCTTGTGGGTTTTCCTAAAAATGCCAATCAAGCTGGCCATAGCGCAATGTTGGGTTTGGCCATTTTCAGTGACCCCCCTGGCTCCTCCCTCCCCACTTGTCCTCCTCCTGCCCTAACATCAAGTGCTCCCTTTAAGGAGGTTCCCCTGGGTGCCAAGCAATGTGCTAAGTGTTTCGTGGTCTTGGTGAGTTCCATTTCACAACCGCCCTCGTCAGACAAGCATCGTGGAGAAGGTAAATAACCAGCAAAAGGCCACACACCCACGGCGAGCAGTGCTGGGGTTTGGGCCTAGGTGGGCCTGACCAAGAGCTGGGCCTCATTCCCCAGCTTGCTTCCCACTTGCTCATGGAGGCTGATACGGCAGGAGTTGTGAGGGTCGTAGAGCATCCTTAGACATCTCAGGTAGAGCCTCCCCCATTTTACAGCTCAGAGGGGGAAGGTGACTTGTCCCATGCAGCACAGCGAGCCAGCAGTGAAACCAGGACGAGAAAGAACTCTCCGGTTTCCAAGTCCAACGCTAATGTCTACCAATCGATTTAATCGATCAAAAGCAACGGAAAGAACAAGTGATTTTGATCCCAAAGGAATGGGTTGGTCGTGGTGGAAGTTGTGGCAACGCAGCTCTTGAGTAATGTCGCAGAGAGAACAAGGACCAGACAGCGCCGCGTGCACCCTGCCCCAGGGCGGCGCCTTGGAAAGCCAGCCAGGTGATGCCGCCCCTTGGGCTCTGACACATGGGTGTCCTCTTTTCAGATAGTCTGGGCCACCACCACCAAGGTCGGCTGTGCCGTGAACACCTGCCGGCGGATGAACGTCTGGGGAGAGGTTTGGGAGAACGCGGTCTACCTCGTCTGCAATTACGCACCCAAGTGAGAACAAGCTGGGATCGTGTGGGTCGGGGCGTGCGTGTGGATCGGGGTGCGTGTGCCTACGATGGAGGACCCGGCTAAAACGGGCTTCCACTGAAGTTTCTTTGTTATCGCGCTTAACAGAGTCTAGAGGTGGCTCCCAGGTCAGCATAAGAGCTCGGCAGTGTCGGCGAAATCACAGGCCTGGTAACCAGGCCCGAGAGGGGGCACGGGCAGCCCACTGTAGGGGCTGTTTGAGAAACAAGGAGCACGTCTGTCTATGGGACCTGGCACCCAGCCGGTGCTCGGTAAAGGCTAACCACGAGTAGGGTTTTCCCAGGGGAGTCGGACGGGTGGTTCATCTTGGAGGAGATTCGGAGCCCTCGGTGTGCGGGAGAGCTTGGCTGCAGGGGGAGAGACTTACCCACTGGGGGGCCCAACGAGCCCGAGGAAATCCACTGAGGCCTCTCGGGACCTCCTGGCGAGCCCCGGGCCCGCCTGTAAACCTGAGCAGAGGCTGTCAGCAGGAGGGGTTGGCAGTGTGCTGGAGAACGTACTACGCCGTCCGTGACGTGGGGAGGTGCAAACGCCCCGGGCGCGAAGCCGTGTGCACTTTTCACTTTTCAGTTGGCCTGAGGTTGGGGTGGGGCGCCGAGGAGAGGACCCCCCCACTGCGCAGACCCCCCTCCGGCTCCTCCCCACCCACCGTCCTGGGGCTGGCCTCCTGGGCCCACGCAAAGGCGGCGCGTGGAACAGAGTGTTTTCTGCTCTTTGTCTTCCAGCCACACACCAGCAGGCCCCCCCCCCCCGGCTCAGGCTCCCCTGCAAAGCTGTCAGAAAACAGCACCCAGACAAGTTTCTTTCACGTGGAATTTGGCATTTACCAGGCAGGGTCTGAGGCTTCCCGTGTTGTCGCGCGTTTAATCCTCCCAGTAAGCAGGCACCAGGGTTATCCCAAGAAGGAAACGGGGCTCAGCAGTGAAGGCATCTGGCCAAGGGCCCCCAGCTGGCCGGGCTGGGGCTCCATCTGGAGCGTCGGCTCTCCACGGCTGGGCGGCGAGGAGGCTGGGGTCCTGCTGGCCCAGCAATGGGGCCCAGGGTCTCTTTAGTGAATGAACAAATGGCTGGATAGACAACCATGAAGGAAGTTTCTAGAATGAATCATAGAGACTGGCACCAGCTTGCGCTGCACCCACTTGAGAGCAGCTTAGAAGGGCCTCTGCCAGCTTTTCAGTGCAAAGGCTTTGGCTTGGGGGGAGCCGAGGGGGATCTGGGGGCCCTGGCGCTCACGTTGCCACAGGGTGAGTTCACGGAGAAGGCTCCTCGTGGCTCCTGCAGTTTACCACGATTCTTCTAGAAGCCTCTGGAGTCTGCCTGCACAGGAGGGCCCGGGCAGCTGCCTTCACCTCTCATGGCACACACGCCCCTTGCTCCTTGGCAGCGAGGTCTCTGCTCCAGGGCGAGTAGGCCGGGAAGAGGGGTGGTCCCCGCGATCTCGCGTGGCAGCCCTCCTGACAGGTGTCTCTGCTCTGTGCTCAGGGGGAACTGGATTGGAGAAGCCCCCTACAAAACCGGCCGGCCCTGCTCCGAGTGCCCATCCAGCTATGGCGGACGCTGCAGGAACAACCTGTGCTACCGAGGTAGGAAGTGACCGCAGACCCATGCGGAACGGGTTTTCCCTGCGGCCCCTGCGTCATAGGTTGACATCACGTAAAACGGGAAGGTGAAGCAACGGCGTAAGCACGCCCTCCACTGTCTCCCTCCCGCCCTTGCCCGCTGGGCGAACAGGGCCAGGACAGACAGCCTCGGCCCCAGGGGCTCAGACCCCCGGCCCGGGGCCCCGTGAGCTGCCCGGGTGCGAGTCTCAGCTGCGGCGACCGGGCCGGGCTGCTTTGCAGACGCACCGTGGCTCGGCTGGGATGCCGGGGTCCTGGGACGCCCCCTCCCAGGGGCATCTCCTGTGCCCCTGCCCCAAGCTGGAGCTGGGACCCAGATCAAACACAAGCGCGGTCCTTGTTCTCGTGAGCATTCAGTTTGGTGTAAAACAAACAAGAAAATCATGAATGGGCCTGTTAACAAGCAAGCCTCCTGGGCCATTGCCAAATTCTTTCCCTCCCCACCCTGTTCCGCTCCTGCCCCAGCCCCTGCCCCGGCCGCTTGCCGATTTCATCAACGTGGCGCTGCCCCCCACTCCGCGTCCCCCCAGCCTGCCTGCCCATCTGCTTGGCCATTTATGACGTGTCCACATTTGCAGCTACTGTGAATAAGGCGTGGCGTTCAGGCCTAAAGCTTTCTTGTATTTTAGATACTTCCCCAGGCCCCATCCCAGAAGTGGCACAGCTGGGTCACAGGGGCTGACCTATTTTTGTGGCTAAGGTTTGATTTTTTTTACCTGGCCTTGGAAGGACCAAAAGGACGGCCTCTCAGGAAGGCTGGGTGGGGGGCACGCGTGGGGACAATCGGGGCCTCTGGTGAAGAAGCAGGGGCCCGTGCCGGCGTCCCAGGCCCTCTGAGCAGCCTGGGTGCCCTGCTCACTGCTGCTGCTGCCCACGGCCAAGCCACGGTCTGCAGAGTCTGTGTGTGGAGTCCACGTGTGGGCTCCGTGGCTGTGACTCATGTCTGGGCGTCTCTGTGTCCCTGGAGCAGAAAGTGCTGCACCGGAGCCTGGAGGCGAGGCTCTCTATTCTGGCTCTGCCGAAAATGCCCTGCAGGTTTTGGTCTGGGTGCACAAATCCCTCCACCCCCCAGCAGAGAGGGCGTGATAATGCCAGCCTTGCCTAACGCACCTCAGGGCTCAGATGAGAGGTGCGTGCATTTGGTGTGTGTGCGTGCTTGCTCTGTGCCAGGACGGCACCTGATGGTAACGACACTAGTGGGGCCAGACTGCCAGGGCCCCACGCTCGCAAAACTGAGGTCTGCCAGGTAACAGCACCTCTGCCAGGGGAAGTCGTGGAGGAGAGCGGGGAAAGGTGTTTCCTGCAGGGGGAACTGCATGTGGAGGCATGAGACAGCGTGGCTGTGAGCGTGGAAAAAGAGACAGGCGTGCACAGATGTGCAGGTATGCCTGTCTGGACAGACGCCACCTCTGTGCCCTCCCGGCCGAGCCTACCACGGGGTAGGGGCCTCGGAAGTGTGTGTTCAGTGGGATTTCTGCCCCTCGCCCACTCCCGCTCCAGCGGCTCCTCTTGGTTAGCTCTGAGGCTGGGCTCTGCACCCCAGCTCTGGTGAAATCTTCCTGCATGTCCCCCACTGATTTCTGATCCGTGGACCAGCCAGGGTGTGGAGTCAGTGCCCTGCTGTAAGAATTTCAGCCCTGCCACCTTCCAGCCTCTCCAGGCCTCAGTCTTCTATCTTGGGCTGGGGGTGATGACGCCAGTCTCTCGGGGTCAGAGGCAGGACTAAGGGGGTTGGGGCTGACTCTCACCCACAGCCACTCCCTTCCCCGTATTCCCGCACCGGCTGGCCCTTTGCCGGCCCTTGTCCTTGCCATTGTGTCCCCCAGAGGGCTCGGATCCCCCATCAGACTCTGAGTGCTGACTCGGGGGCGTAAGCGAGTGATGCCCACTGAAGCTGCTCCCCAGCTCTCCCGTTGCTCTTTGTTCCAGTCTAATCGTGCCTCAGTGGAGCTTTTAAAGCACGTCAGTCCCTCGGCGCGGGGCGCTCCCTGTGTGCACATGCCAGATGCTGTTCTGGCAGAGGGGGCAGGGATGTCAGAGTGGACAGAGCAGGGCTGTCTCCCACCAGCAGGCTCTGTGGACTCGGCATACTGCTCGCCCTCTCCGGGCCTCAGTTTCCCCACCTGTTATGGCGATAGCAATATTCCCTACTGTAGGAGTCTTGCTGGGAGGATGCGAGTAGAGCCCCCGGCACACCCACTGGCACATCATGAGCGCCTGTGCGCAGGCGCCTGGGAGAAGCGAGGGCATGACGGCACCTCCCCCTGGCACGGCGGCGCTGCACCACCTCTGGGGCTGGCTGGCCGTCCCCCAGAAAGGAGGCCCTCTGCCATCCCCGGAACCTGACAGATGCCTTCTCCTCTGAAGCCCAGCCCTGGGTCACACCTCCTCCAGGGAGCCTTCCCTGCTTCGCAGACAGCGCCCTCTGTGCTCGTCTTGCACCCAGACTCCCCTTGGACCCTGGTCACCCAGTTGTTCCAGCTGCCAGTTCAGGCCTGGGCCTCGGGCGCGGCCCAGGTGCGCAGTGCATGTCCGCCCCTGATGTCCACGGAGGGTCGCGTCCAAAGAACAGACGCACACAAAGAGGCCTGCTCCTTGGGTGAGCACTTTACCCACCTACAAAGCCTCTGGCTCCTTTCTTTGTTTTTTGGTGGAAAATACCCGGCTTCACTTGGCGGCCTTCCCGATCTTCTTAGCTAACCATGCAGGAAGTCTCCTCAAAAGCGGCTTACCTGCGTAAGCTACTTAGTAAGCCTCGTAGGGGTGTCTGGTAAGGACCTGACTTACCACAGAGATGGGGCAGGGATCAGGACAGGGTGTGGAGAAGCCTGTGGGACTCCTGTCCTGGCTGCTTCCTGGCTGTGTGAGCTTGGGCAGGTGGCTTGGCCCTCTGAGCCTCGGTTTCCCCACCTGTGAAATGGAGCTGATGGTGCCTCCTAGGGCAGTGAGGGGACTCCGGAGAGGATGCCAAGGAAGGGATGGGCCCGGCCCGTGACCATTTCACCTGTTCTCGGTGAACGTCACCTAGGAGCTTTGTCACCATTTGTAGAATGAGGGGGGCCCACAGAGCCAGTAAACGGTGCCCCAAGATTCCCCGGCCTGAGCGGCCCTGCAGTGAACTCCCAGAATTTCCCCAGGCCGGTGCCAGTCATGCAGAGGATCATAATTAGGACACACTCAAAGGCCGCTGGGTCTGCACTGCACGTTTCCACGTGTGTGGCCGAGGGCGAGGACCGTCTGCCCGTTTTCTTAAACAGTGAGCCCTCAAGTGCCGTAACCTGCTTCCCCAGAGCATATTAGGCTAAATAAAGCAGTGATTATGAGGTATAAGAATCGTAAAGGCCGATGGAAGAAAACCCGGCTTCCTGCAGAGACAGCTCTGGCTGTCAGTCAAGAGCAAACCCGAACAGCCTCATTCAAGGGCAGCTCAGACAACGCACGGCAGATGGCTGTAAACCCCGCGTCTCTGTAACATGTCACCTGAAGCTTTGGGCTACAACTGGTGCTTTGAGTTCCCTCCTTCTGTTTCTTTGAACTTTGTCACTGGGTATATATTTTTTATTCAGGTGACAGAATTCCTTGGGGGTTTTGATTATTCGTTCACGCAGCAGATTTTATTGAGCAACTACTCCGTGCTGGGCGTACGGTGGGGTGCGAAGCAGACCTGGCTACTGCCTTGTGGAGGTGACAGGCCTGCTTGGAAAGGCAAGTGTTGGGGAAGCCACGGCCGTGATCCGCTACCGAGGAGCTATGTGTGGTGATTCGGGAACACTTAGGAGGACAGAGCTGTTCCTCGGCCCCTGAGCTTAGAACCTACCCCTCCTCCTCACGGTCTCTCTGGGACAGGTTAGCCCCGTGGAGGTTCAGGGGGATAAACCCGCCAGTGAACCAGACACAGACTAGCTCAGCCACGAGAAGCATCGAAGAAGCACTCATCTGGATGTTCGTTTTGTATTGACACAAGACGTTTGGGCTGCCCTTTAGAGAAGAGAGGCTCTGGCTATGACTTGAGAATTGAGGAACACTTGATGGGACTTATTTGAAATCCATAACAAAGAGGCCTGGAAGGCGCTGCATTCCTCCTCCTTGAAGCCACCAGACCTGTGTCAGTCAGGCATCTCCAGAGAGAGAGAACCGACAGGAGATGCGTAATTACGAGACATTATAGGAGTTGGCTCATGGCAGTGGGCATCAGCAAGTCCACGTTCCGCAGGGCAAGCTGCAAGTTGGGAACTCCAAAGAAAGTTTCGACAGATTCCCCCAGGAGAGGCTGGCCAGCTGAAGTAGAGATAGAAGTTCTTCTTTCTGACGGCTGAAATCCTCAGTTCCCCCTTTAAGATCTTTGGCTGATTGGATGAGATTCCTCTTATTGCTGAGGGTAATCTCTTGCTGATTGTAGATGCAATCAGCCATAGATGCAATCAACTGCCTTATGATTTAAATTCTCAAAATAGCCTCACAGTAACAAGCAGGCCAGTGCTTGCCCAGACACCTGGACTCTATCACCTAGCCATGAACTTAACCCTCACAGCACCCAAATGCACCTACCATATTTTTTAGGGCTTTCGCACTCGGGTCCGCAGACGTCTGGGCTGGGGAGAGGGAATGGCAGGCTGTAAATGTGGAAGGAGCACCCAGCGGAGATGCACACAAACTCAGCTTTCCTAAGTCCACTCGAGCAAACGAAAATAGCAGTTTACAATTTGGGACCTGGGCTCTGATTACAGATTCTGGCAAGCAATTGATAGTTGTCTTTCATGACGAAAACCAGAAGACAGAGCTTATGCTTAATAAATGTGATTTGCTCGGCTCATTATAATATTTCAAATCATGGGGCTGTGGCTGGAGACATAACAAACGGTGTGCCTGGGATGAGGGGTGGGGCAGGGAGATTGGGGCCCAGTGACTAGCTTTTTTCTTAAACCAGGTGCTGCATCTCTCAAGTTCTACAGGATGGGTCCAAGTTTTCTGGACAGCAAAGCTCCAATGCAGAGAAAGGACTTGAGCTGATTAAAGGCTCCCCTCAGGGCAAGCACGGAGCAGGACCTGCTGGTGGGGGCCGGTGGGGTGAGGTCAGCCAGTTCCCAGGGCCCAGGGAGACTCGACTCCACCAGGGAAAACAGCCGCCGTTCTGGGCAGGTCACTGTGTGCGGGAGAACGAGGCCAAGAACTCGTTAGGTTTGCCCTGGGCGCTGTGCTCTCCTGACCCCTGTTCAGCCCAGCTCCTCTCGGCCCAGGGCAGAGCCAGTGACCGGGAGGGTGACCAGCTCACCTGGCCGCTAGACCTCCACCGGGCCAGGGTCTCTTCTCAGACGCAACTTTCTTTTTGCAGCCGAAACGATTCCTTGTGAAGCCAAACCTCAGCTCGTTTTCAAATGGCCTTTTTTCCCCTCAAGTGTATTCTTGCTGAATCCCAGTGTGTTGTTTTTTCTCTCTTCACTGTTAAGAAGAGACATACAGCCGAAAGCCTGAAACCGACGAGATGAACGAGGTGGAAACGGCTCCCGTTCCTGACGAAAGCCACGTGTGGGTGCAGCCGAGGGCAACCAGACCCGCGAAGCCCAAGAAGACCTCTGCGGTCAGCTACATGAGTGAGTCGGGCCGTTTTCCCGGGGTGGGTGCAGGAGGGGAGCTGGTGGGTTGAGAGCGGCCCAGGTGTGCAGCAGCAGGGCCAGGGTGAGGTGTCGGCTGCCAAAGTGCAACCCCAGGACCTCTTGAAAAGTATTCTAACTTCATCTGGAAAAGCAGGCGTTACGGGGGTGCCCGTGGGTGTGTCCCCCTCCCCCACCCCAGGCAGGTTGGACATCCCCTTGTCCTTTCCAAGGGGAACGGGGTGGAACTTGGGTCCCTTGTGGAAGGCCACGCTGGCTCCACTGGGTGCTCCTGCCCCACGCATGGGCTCCGTGGCCTTGGGCTGGTTACCTGGCTCTTTGGGACTCGGTTTGCTCAACCCTAAAATGGGGGCAAGAGGGCCTCGGTCAGGGTTGCCATGAGGACTGCTTGTAGGGATGCGGATCACCCCGGCAGCCGATGCTGCCTGCAGCGTCCCATGGCTGGGTGCCTTCCCGGCGCTGAGGGTCTCCTGCTCCCCCCGACCTCACTGCCTCTCACCTCCGAAAGGGCTTCATCTTTCTGCCCTCCTTGCGTTGGTCCCCGAGCAGGGCTCACGGGGGCGCCTTTACCGGAGGCTTAGGGCTGGGGGCTGCGGCAGGCAGAGGCTCCGTCCTGCCCCCCATGCCTCGGCAGGTAAAACCGGCCTCACCCTTGGGCAGAGGCACAGCTTGTCCTCCTCCTCTGAAACGCTCTTTTTTTCAAACTCCTTCCATGCCCCCGTCGTTCTCCTCTCTTGTGCTTTCCAAGGTATTTCCTCCCTAACTCTCCGCTGACTTTTAATCATGCTGTAGCTTTCCTTGACCAGGAAATACGCAAATACTCTTTTCTACGCAAAAGTTCAACGTGGTACCGTTGTTTCTTTTAACAATATGAGATTATAGTGTAACATACATCATTTTCCAAACAGTATGCCAAGATTTTGTGTTCCTATAAAACAAAAACGTCAAGCTTGGCAGGGGGCAGGGTGGGGAGGGGCTCCGGTGAGAATGGCTGCACCCCAGGCCCAGGCCTGCCAAAGCTCCTCGCTCCCTCTCGTAAGTCGTCCCTCCCGAAACCCTCCGTTGGCAGCGCACTTCCCGTGGGGCTGCACCATTCCCAGGCTTCGTACAAGAGCCCACTCGGCCCTCACACAAGCACTCTAAGGATCCCCATATTCAAATGGGGGATTGAACCTCAGAGAGGGGCAGTGACTTGTCCAGGGTCACACAGCTGCTAAGTGGGGCATCTAGGGTTGAGGCCTGCGGGTGTTAGGCACCATCCTGCACAGGGCGTGGCCCTTGGGCCGCAAACGCATCCTCCCGGTGGGTTTCTGGCTGTGACGTATTTTCCCACCTCTCTCTTCTAGCCCAAGTCATCAGGTGTGACACCAAGATGAAGGACAAGTGCAAAGGGTCCACATGCAACAGGTAAGGTCTCGGCCAGACCCTGTCTTGCTGCTGCTCTCAGGGCCCTTTGAAACACCCGCTGTGGGGTTATGATCAGTCGACTGCGACCCAAACCAATCTGGGTAGAAACTCATGGAAAAACAGCTTTCTCTCCTTTTTGTACACGAGATGTTGCAGGTTGAGCAGGAGGCCAGGTCAGTTTGCATCCTGCTATAAATTTCTCTGGCCAGGCCGACCGGCGCTTCCTCGGACCGCGCTTAGCAAGAGCGCAGCGCGGAGACCGTCGCTTCTGCCGTCCTAGAGCAGGGCCTCGGGCCTCCGTGCTCCTGCCACCTGGGCTGGCTAACTCTGTCGTGGGGGGCTGTTGTGTGTGTCATGGGATGTCGAGCAGCATCTCCCCACTAGATGCCCCCAAATGTCTCCAGACATCACCAAATGACCCCTGGGGGCAGAATTGCCCCCAGTCGAGCCCCACTGCCTTCGAGGGCTGACCCAAACTCTGGGTCTCCTCCGGCTGGACAGAGTTTCCAGCACGTGCCGCATTCCTGAAGCGGGGGAGGCCACACAGCTTGCAGGCCGTCGGGAAATGCATCCCGAGGGAGTGGGCAGCGGCAAGCCTCACTGGCTGACCCTGCGTGCCCGGCCCTGCCAGTGGTGCGGTGCAACTGACTCTCAAAAGAAAGGAACAAACTACAACAACTCAACTGCGGCATTTGCCAATTTCCAGGGTGTAAATGCATCCGTCCCGGCCCTCTTCAAACCACCCACAGTTTAACCACCAGCTTGCAGAATTCCTGCATGTCTAACAAGCCGCTCGTGCCAGCAGGAAGGAGCTGGCCCGGCACAGCCCTGACTGTACATTAGCATCATCTGGGGGAAGTTTTTAAAAGATACTCACTCTAGAGCCCTGCACCCAGGCTGCTGATTTAGTCTGGGATGGGGTTCCAGCGTCACCCCCTCCCCAGGTAATTCTAACATGCACCCAGGGCTGCCAGCTCGAAGCTGGAGTGCAGGTCCTCAAACCTGAGAACTTAGCAGAATCTCCAGTGGAGTCTGTGAAAAATTCAGATTGTGGGCCCTCACCCCCAGAGCTCCTGACCCAGAACGGGCGAGGTGAGCTCAGGAATCTGTGCTCTCACCCTGAGAAACTCTGAACCGGAGGAACGGGAGACTTATCGGAGCCGCAGGGAGATGATATGAATGTGAACACAGAGGCACTTGCTTTGCGTTGAGCCAACGGGAGCTAAATCGTGGGCTGGGGGCGGTGGTGGAAAGCACTGGAAGAGAGGGAGGCAGATGGTAACAACCCTTTCACCTGGTGCAGGCCTGCTTACAGCACCCTCACCTTGTTGATTCGTTTCCTCTTAAGGACGTCCTGGCTAAAGGGGCCGATGGTTCCTGCCCCCTGAGGATGGGATTGGGGCCCATGGGTCCCAGTTTGCTGAGACCTTCCCAGGTTCAGCACTGATGGTCCTGGGAAGCCCCTTGGTCCTGGGCAAATTGGAATGCCAGGGCTGCCCGAGCTGGGAAGGTACTTAGGCAAAGTCTTTTTGGAAAAGCTGCGGGCTTTCGAATGTGAGGAAGGTGGCAGAACCTAGAATGCTCCATGATGTAACTTCTCCCCAAGGAGCTCTCTCTGTCCTCGTCCACCGCCTCCCTCTTCTCGCTCATCGTCAATGGTCTGTTTGCCTCATCAAGACCGACTGTGACGGTTCGGTGCCTGAATGCAGATGCTCTGGTTAGTGTTAAAAAGGAAGTCCCAAGCTGTGGAAATCACAGATGTGTAAAGAGCAGGTGTGCTGTGACACGACAACCTGACCTGATGCGTAAAGAGCAGGTGTGCTTTAGAC
>JAKSZT010010873.1:3459329-3527746 GCA_026826555.1 Tolypeutes matacus | reverse complement strand
CTGACCAGGTGTGTAAAGAGCAGGTGTGCTGTGGACACGACAACCTGGCCAGGTGTGTAAAGAGCAGGTGTGCTGTGGACACGACCTCACCTGATACGTAAAGAGCAGGTGTGCTGTAGACACGACAACCTGACCAGGTGTGTAAAGAGCAAGTGTGCTGTGGACACGACAACCTGACCTGGTGTGTAAAGAGCAGGTGTGCTGTAGACACAATGACCTGACCAGGTGTGTAAAGAGCAGGTGTGCTGTGGACACGACAACCTGACCTGATGCGTAAGGAGCAGGTGTGCTGTGGACACGACAACCTGACCAGGTGTGTAAAGAGCAGGTGTGCTGTGGACACGACAACCTGACCAGGTGTGTAAAGAGCAGGTGTGCTGTGGACACGACAACCTGACCTGATGCGTAAAGAGCAGGTGTGCTTTAGACACGACAACCTGACCAGGTGTGTAAAGAGCAGGTGTGCTGTGGACACGACAACCTGGCCAGGTGTGTAAAGAGCAGGTGTGCTGTGGACACGACCTGACCTGATGCGTAAAGAGCAGGTGTGCTGTAGACACGACAACCTGACCAGGTGTGTAAAGAGCAGGTGTGCTGTAAATAAGATGACCTGACCTGAGAGTGCTCGGGGCCAGGGGCTCCATTCCTTGACTGCGTGAAGGACGTCAGGTTTCAGGGTGGCCCTGAGTTAAGTGCACGGCACGCTGAAGAGAGGGTTTAGGGCTGGGGAAATTGGGGGCGGGGGAGCGTGTTAGCCAGCACTGCTGTAGCTACCAACAGCCCCCCAGGCCTGCTGTGGAGCTGAGGAGGTGGGTCCCACCGAATGGATGAGCTGCCAAGTGTCCCCTGGTAGCTGAATGAATCAGCCTAGCTGGTGGAATCATTTAATATTGTCCGTTGGCATCTTGCAGTGTCTGCCAAGAAGAGTGGGTTTGGTTTTGGCAGCACAGCTGCTGGGTTGCTCTTTTGGCAGCCGGCAGCCAACAGGTGTGCCATGTCATACAGCTTCAGGTTCATGAAGAGGCCCAGGCCGCTACTCGTCTTCCTAGGAATTCTGGCATCTGTTCCTCTCAAGCTGGATAGAGTTGTTTAAAAGCACATGTTAAAAAGGGAAGGTGCCAGACCCTGGTTTACACCGAGGGGATCTGGAATTTGGCTTGCAGGAGGCCCTTCCGGCAGGTGTGTTATGAAATAGGCTTCGAACAACCCGGATGTGCGATGAGAACATTCAGTGGGTCCCTCTGCCGTCCCGAGAGGCTGGCAGTAGCTCGCCACATACTGCAAAAGTGAAACCAGTTACCGTGGGTAAGATGAGCAAGACGTGACCACGCTCGGCGGTGGGATAACTGTGCCCAGACTTCTCGGTCCCCTTGCACGGGGTCGAGGGACACGCACAAGACTGTCCTGGGGATTGGGAAGAAAGCAGGCAGCCTCTGGGAGGTGTCCCTGCCGCAGCCTAACAGGCCTGTGACTTTTTTGGAGAGTTTGAGGGTTGCCTTTTTGTGATGACTTGCCCCTTTTTACTCCAAGCTCGTGAGACCAAGATGGAAAAAAGTTAACAAGAGCTGTCGACCATCTCTCATCAGACAGCAGCAAGACAGTCCCAGAGCGGGGAATGATGGGATGCTCTCCAACAGGGAGAAGGCAGGGGTCCATCCACACGGAGGCCGTCACAGGCCCCCACAGCCCAGAATCCTCACTCACCCCCCACCCGCAAGCACGGGCTGGCCAGCAGTCTCCGCAGAAACGCTCCCACGGCCTGGCACGTCAGAGTTCTGTTCAAAGATAATGCTTGCTGGGCTTTCCCCCCTGCTTTTAAAACGTATTCTTGTTTATTATGAGGAATTCAGAGGAAAACAACAATAACTACATATATATTACATATACAAAAAAGTGTGTCCCGGAATCAATATTGGTAGCAATTTGATACATTCCTACCTGTCTTTTTTCAGTGCCTTCATTAGGCTAATACTACTTATGCAATTTTGTTTGTAATTTTCACTTAATATTTTCCAAAATCAATAAATATTCCTCCAAAACACTGCTTTCAGTGGCTGCATCGCACTCTGACATGTGGCTCACCAGAGTGGCTTTGGCCCTGGCTTTTGACTTGTTTCTAGGTTTTCACAGTGGAGAGCAGTGCTGCCCCTTGGAATACGCATGCAGGGCAGCGCTGCTGGCTTTTTGCTTGGGATATACATCCACAAGAGAAATTAAAGGTCGACAGGTACGAGCTCTTCAGGCTTTCTGGGAAGGTTAGAATGCTTATACTCCCGCAAGCAGCGTGCAAAAGTATCCTTTGTACGTGAACATCCTAATGGATTAGATTGCGTCCCTGAAAGCGTGCGTTCAAGTCCTCAGGTCCCGTGAAAGCGACCGTCCTTGCAAACGGGGTCTTTGGAGATGTAACAGATTGAGACCAAACTGGAGTGGGATGGGCCCTAATGCAGTGTGACTAGTGTCCTTCCGAACGGGGAGATTTGGACAGAGAGACCCCCAGGGAAGCAGGTAGCCAAGGAGTGACGCACCTGCAAGCCAAAGGACACCCAAAACGGCTGGGAGAGGCCCGGAACAGGCTTTGCCCGCAGGTTTCAGAGGAAGCGTGGCTTTGCTCCCAGCTTGATTTCAAGCCTGTAGCCTCCAGAATTTCAAGACAATAAATACCATTGTTTTAGTCACCTGATTTGTGGGACTTTGTTGCGGCAGCCGAGGAAACTAAGACACACTCCATCACTGAGTTTTCTCCTGTTACGAAGTTCTTGCAGTTCGATAGAAAATGCATCTTGTTGTAATGTGCACTGACTGTTGATTGACTGTGTGGGTGCCGGTGTGTGTGTTTGAATCTGTATTTTTTGTGCAAACTGTTTTTCATGTCTCTGCCCTAAACGCTCGTCTTAAGCACATGAAAATAGTCTTTAAGAAGGGCACGTTGAATCTGATTGTGGTCATGTGGATATAAACTTCACTCTGGACCTGGAGAAATTACAACTTGTTCAGAAACAATAGATTCTAAGTGAATGAAGCCTTTTTATATTTAATCATTGGAAGTATTGAAGAAAAAAAACCCGATGAATTCATTGTGAGATCTAATCAGCATGTTTAACTCTGAAAATTATTTTGTCTCCCTCAGGTACCAGTGTCCAGGCGGCTGCTTGAACAACAAGGCGAAGATCTTTGGAACTCTCTTTTATGAAAGTGTAAGTATGGCCAATATTTCTTTACGTGGCTTGTGTGGCATCCTGTAGTGTGTATTTTTTAAAAGGTCAGTGGTTTCCGTATGAAGGGATTTTCTTTCCGCTTCTTAGTGAAACCTCACATTGGTTGCTGATCTGTGCGTAGCTAATGGGCTCAAACTCACGAAGCCTCTTTCGGAAACCAGGGCTGCCCTCGCCCGGATCAGTCTCGGGTTTAGACCCTGGGCTTACATGCTCCACTGCTTGGGGAGAAAGGGCTGCTTGTCACTGTCCTTAGTTTGTAAAGCAACCCAGATGAGTTTTTGCAGATAAGTAACCCAGGAACAAAGCCATGGTTATAGAGACGTGGGGGCTGCGGTGGGGCCCCGGAGTCCCTCAGCTGCTCCTGACGCCCCTCCCCTGCCCCGCAGTCGTCCAGCATATGCCGAGCCGCCATCCACTACGGGGTCATCGACGACAGAGGGGGCCTGGTGGACATCGTCAGGAACGGCAGGGTGCCCTTCTTCGTGAAGTCCGAGCGACACGGCGTGGAGTCTTTTAGGTGGCTGCTCTGTGGGCCGGGGCCCTTTAAAACCTTTTTTTTTTTTTTTTTTTTCTGGTTATGAAAGTGTTGTCAAAACTTTGAAAAGTGCTGGAAAATATAAAGCACAGAAAAAAATAAATATGCCCTTAATTCCATAATTCAGAAATCGGCCCTATGGTCAGTTTAGCGTATTTCACCCCAGCGGGTTTATTTCTGCGTGTGTGTGTGCAGCTCAGTGGAGAATCCTGCGCTTTTTCTACCTTCCTAGGCCCGGAGAGCTCTTTAGATGCATGGTCGGTAACGGTTGATTGATAGCCACGAGTGCCTAGACTCAGTCCTCACTAGCACGTTTCCTTACTCCTGGAGAGTGAGACTTTTCACTTTGTAAATATGCACCCTTTTTTGTGACGTGGATAATGTTTTCCACGTGCTGTAGATGCCGGGCAGGCTGGCCCCGTCTTTCTGACTTCCACGAAGAGCCCAGCAGGGTGAAAGCTCCCGAGAGCTCTCGTCTTGGTTTGCCTGTGAGCTCGGAGGAGCAGGTGGTCCGGGGGCCGTGGGGCAGACCTGCCAGGCCCCACACTTACCTGACATGTGACTTTGGACCAGTTGCCTCACCTCTTCTGGGCAGAAGCCCCCGTGTCTGACATCCAGGAGGTCTGCACCAGGACAGTGAGGCAACTGCTAAAAAATGAAAACACGTCACAGTGGTCAGAGCAGAGCTGTTGCCCCAAGCCCTCGGACTGTTCCCTCTCCCTATGCAGAAGCCTCTTCCCCTGTCTGGAAACTGGTGCAGGGGGCACTGGGGACCCTGCCCCAGCTCACTACAGCCAGCCGACACCTGGACTGGGCCGTAGGGGGCCTGGATTGCTGGGAGTGTTGCTGCTGATAGAACTGTTCCTTGGGATCGACTTTTTCTGTGGGATATGTACCTACAAGGGAAGTTCAGGGAGACACCCCCACGCCCACCCCGCCTAAAGCGCCCCACCCAGGGTTTGGCACAAGGAAAGCACCAACGTAGCGTGTCTCGGCCGGATCATGAGCTCACTCGGAACGTTTCAAACACCAGATGCTTAATTCCCCTTCGAGAGTGTCTTGCTGTTCGGCTCATGCTTCTGTGTTAGGGAACGGTGTTGGTTTGCAGAGAGGGAGGAAGCCTGAAGGAAAACCACGTAAAGACTCACTGAGCTATCAGGTGCATCGCTTCGGCGCCGGCCAGGAAAGCTTAGGAGCAGCGACGGGCAAGGACGCGTGTCCGCGCTCGCTGGGCCGCCCGTGCAGCGCGGTCCCTGCAAACAGCCAACTTTGCAGAGCGTGGGGGGCTCCACACATTGAATCATGCAGGCGCCTGTGTCCTAAGAGCCTTCAGGCTGGTGGGAAACAACTAGAAACACGTGAAGTTGAGGCTGAGAATTACATAAATGCAGGAGCGAGGGGCACACTTTCAGAAGCCGTTCTGTTGTGTTTACTCGTCTCTAATTTTTGTTTTACAGCAAATACAAATCTTCCAGCTCATTCACGGTGTCAAAAGTAAAAGGTAAGGGAAGCGGCTGTGGCTCAATCAGTGGGGCTCCCGTTTGCCATGTGGGAGGCCCCGGGCTCGGTTCCCGGGGCCTCCTGGTGGGGGCGGGCCCACCCGCACGGCGTGGTTGGCTGACCCAGCGAGCACAAGCAGCAAGGGGGGGATGAATGAATAAATAAATAAAATTAAAAAAAAAAAAAAAAAAAAAAGTAAAAGGTAAGCTGGCTAGTCTTTTATGTTACCATACTGCATGGGCTATGGTGGATTTCTCTGGGAATTTCATCCCCGTTAGCTCTTGACTTAATGTTGTCATGCCAGCATTGTAAAGGAGAGCCTTTCTGAGAGGTTCCTGAGGAGGCTGTTACTTTAACCAGTTTCTGAACTTAGCCTTGGCCCTCGGCTGCTGAACTTGAAGCACGGGCTCAGGTCCCCAGCGGGATGTGGAAATCCTGACCCCTGGCTCTGTGGTTACTGGGTTGCATCGGGAGTGTCTGTTTCTATGGACTGATGGGGCTACCTGGTACGTTGTGCTGAGAAGGAGCCTGAGGCCTCAATCTGGGCTCGGCAGAAGGAAGCAGGGCTTGATAGATTAGTAATGTCTGCCTTGTAAGAGAGGGAGACCCGGGGCGTGCGTGGCACGTGTTTGCCAGCTCTGGCCTAGCTTTCCATATTGCATAGAGTATGTTCATTTGGGGGAGTGTGCTGTAGCCAAAAGGGAAGGCAGGGGCTACAGGCAACTGACCAGGCCCCTGATTGCATCATCTCAGGCAGGCAGGGACACAGTGACCCCTGGCCCAGCACCCGCCAGGACTGTGCCCATTGACCATCCCCTTCCTTTGGGAAAGCAAGCCCTGGCATTTGCCCCTGGCTACAGGAATATCTGCTCAGATGTCTTTATGAACATTTGTAATGTGTCACTTATTACAAAAATAATACCTATTTATTCTAGATCTTTTTAAAAATACAGAGGGAAAAAAAAAAGACAAATTTTACCATGCAGAAAACACCACTGTGAATATTTCAGGGACTATCTTACAGCTGTTTTGGTTTTTTTCTTTCCTGCGTATTAAAAGCATACATGTTATTAGCATTTACTTGATATACTTTTAAAAATTGACATGGAATTACTTTATGAACAGTTTAGTAACCTGATTCTTTTCCAAATAACAATGTGTCGGAAATATACTTCTGTGCCTTTAAATGGTCTTCCAAAATGTAATTTAAATGATCTCCACAGTATTCCATTATATAGATACATTAAAACAATGCCCATTGCTGGAGGGCTAGGTAGATCCATGAACTGGCTGGCTGAGTGGCAAACTAGAGCCAGTGGGCCAAGTCCAGTCTGTCGCTTGTTTTTGTAAATAAAGTTTTATTAGTACACAGCCATGCTCATTCACTTATGCATTGTCTGCTTTGTGCAACAATGACAGAGCTGAGTAGTCACAACAAAGACCGTGTGGCCCACCAAGCCGAGACATTTACTATGTGGTCCATTAAGAAAAACTTTGCCAACTCCTGAACTAGAGGAAGAAATGCTATCGGTTACCACAAGTGGCCAGTAATATAACTGTGTCCTTACATCTGGTTTTTAAGACAACACATGACCTTGAAGAAAAGAATCCCCTGCCCTCGGCAGGGATGAACTGGCGGTGAGTGGCAGCAGGTGGTCCGTGGATAGAGTTCTTGGCTAGGAACCCCAAACTGGAATCTCACCCATGTGCTGTGAGGTCTCGAGAGGCTCTCTTAGCCCTTCTGAGCCTCAGTTTCCTCATCTGTATGATTAGGATAATGCCTGTCACGAGGATCGAGTGGGATGAAGTAGGGGCAGGCTTGAAAAGCAAAAAGCCTTATTCAAATAGAGAGACCTGTTGTCCAGTGGAGACACTTGATTGTACGCCCTGAGCTGCCCTCAGTGAGTTCCCAGGGGCGCTGGCACTTGGCACCTGCAGGGTTCTGGTCCCAGCTTTGTTCAAGGGCCCAGGGAGCCCGTCGGAAGCTGTGGTCCAGCAGCCCATTGCACAGGCGGGTAGCCTGAGGCCCAGGCATGCCGGGCGCTGCCCCTTACCCGACGTTTGTTTGTTCACAGTGCAGGACCTGGATTGTTACACCACCGTTGCTCAACTCTGTCCATATGAAAAGCCAGGGACTCACTGCCCGAGGTAAGGCAGGGGCTGGCAGGACCACTGCCAAGAGCCGGGCGGGCTCGGGGTCTCTATGAGGGGGCACTGCCCGCTCTCCAGGCCCCACAGTGGGGCCTGGCTTCCCACACGGGCCAAGAGAAGAAGATGCTCGGCTGGGTTGGGCGTGTCATCCCATGGCAGAGCAGGCACAGCCCCTAGGCTGTGGCCCCCGGGGGCACACACCCCAGGAGACGGCTGCTGCGTGCACAAAGTCAAGCCTCTCTTTTAGACCAGCTGCTCGCAATTCTGGCTGCACTTTGGAATCACCTGGGGAGCATTGAACCACCCCCCATCCAATTAAATCTGATATAGGTATTCCTTAGAAGCCTCTAGGTGGTTCCAGTGGGCAGCTAGGACCCAGAGTCTTGCTGCAAGAACTTAAATGAGAAAATGATTTTGTCTTACTTGAAATTGCCCTGACTCACTTGAGAGCATCTTTTTACGAACTTGGACTTCATTTGCCTCTATACTCTTCTCCAACCCCTCAGGCCTTGAGATTTGTCTTGCAGATCAGCTTGAGACTTTGGAAGCCGGGTATGGCTTGTCCCCTTTAAGCTAGCTCACGGTTTCTTGGACTGGAAACTGCAGTATTGTCTATGGGTCGCATCAGGAATAATTTTGTTGTTGTTGTTGCTAATCAGCCTTATCAAAGAACGATTTGCACATAGCAAAATCCACCAATTACATGATTTGGTGTGTTCGACAAATGTAACTACCAGAAATCATGATATAGAATGTTTTCATCACCCCAGAAAGTTTCCTTGTAGTAAGTCTCTCTCTCCCCGGCCCCACCCCCACCCCAAACCCCTAGAAACCACTGATCTGTTTTCTGTCACTACAATTATGCCTTTTTAAGAATTTCATATAAATGGAGCTATCACAGTATGGAGATGTTTGCGTCTGGCTTCTCCTGCTCAGTACAAAGCTTTCGAGTGGACCAGTGGTTTCTTCTTTGGATGTACCCCAATTCATGTATCCAAGACCTAGGTTTTATGTGCATCTGCCGAGACCTTCTCACTGGACTGATTCTTGGAGGATGATGCATCACAGTAAAAAAGAAAGGGTAGCCCGGTGACATTGGTCTCTCAAGTATCTCTTAGATTGTCTTGGAAAGGGGACTAAGAAGACATTTGCCTTATTTGAATTGGCGGAGGAGCCTCCTTTGATTGAACAGGTTGTTAAGGCCTTTGGAATTACCCGTTTGTCATCTAGAAATTTCTCAGCCTTCAGAAAATATATCAAAAGCAAAGCTGCCTTTCAGGCAAAGCAAGCTTTTTTACTTACCTCCATTGTCAAATTAGAAACACAGAGTTCCCTGGTACCCGACATTGAAAGGCTCCCGGGATAAAAACAGCCAACTGCAAGGCTGGGTAATGTAGCAAGCATCCCATGAGCCCTTATCCTGAGCCTGGAGGCTTCTGGATTCTCGGGGAATGGCTGATCTTAAAACCGTAGGTGGAAGCCCTGCGACCTGGGCAGAGGGCTGAACTCTGGGAGGGGCCCGGCGGGCTGCCCCATGGGGCTGTCTTGCTGGCTTCCACTGCCGCCTCCTCCACATCGCTGGTTCCCCCTGAACGTTCAAGTGGATAGCAACCTTTTAGTGATTTTCCTGACGAGTAAAGAGAAGCAGAAGGAAATAACTTCGGAAGATATGAGCAAATGAAAAGAAAAACCTGACACGGTGCAAGTGTCCAAAATAAAATTTTCTGACTTCCCGTTCCAGAAGAAGTAGGAAAGAACATTCCTAGGTTCCAAGATCCACCTTTCAAAAAAGTCACACACATCCACAGCCAACGCTCTTTTCTCTCTTCCCCCCTCTCCCACCACCGGACTGTTAAAACTTCTTGGGTTGCCCATGAAGTGCCGGCTTCCCATATACAAGGTCCTGGGTTTAATCCCTGGCCCTGGTACCTCAAAAAAACAAACAAACAAACAAAAAACACACCAAAAACAAACAACCAACCAACAACAAAAAAAACCTTCTTGACTCTTTGCCTGCCTTTCTTCCCCTCCAAGGTTCCTGCCTGTCTCAGAGCCAGATGGCTTCCCACTGCCATCTTGGTTTCTTGGTTTCAGGATAAGGGCTCCAGTCCCTGGCGTACAGTTCCAGATAAACACAAAAGACCTTACCTTGAGTAAAGCTCGTGTTTTCCCCTGGTGTGAAGCTCTCAAACCTTCTAGGGGCCACCTTTTTCCAATTTGGGGCGCTCTCCTCCTCCTCCCCGTGGTTGCTTGGCAGGGCTGTGCTACCTGAGGAAGCAGGTGGTCTAACCTTCTCTGCCTCAGGTTGTCAGGGCCCCTCCCTGGGAGTGGCCTCACCTCAGTGAGTCACAGACTATCCCAGGGAGTCTTATTCCCTTTCACCGTTCAGTTTGTGTGTGTCTTTTTGTGTGGGTTTTTTACAATTCGATATGTATTGTTTAAGAAAAGGAAAAATATCTTTACCACTAGGATGGGAGATGAATATCTTTTAGAGTAAAACTGTATGGTAGTTTCCTTTCCTATTACTGAGATCCTGAAATTCAGCTAAAGAGAGCCAGCTGCTTCTCCAGGAGTTTTGTTTTCTGCTGGTCCTAACCGCTGCATGACCCCTTGTTTCCCAGAGTTCACTGTCCAGCGCACTGCAAAGATGAGCCAGCCTACTGGGCTCCCGTGTTCGGAACCAACATCTACGCAGACGTGAGTATGCTGGCGTTCTCCGTGGCTACCTCTCAAAGCCTGTTCCGACCTCAGAAACCGCTCCCCAAAGTCTGGATACCAGAAACCCAAGGTCTCATCCCAGCCCGTCCAGCTAAATTTAGACCACTGGCTTCTGCCATCAGAGGCGGTAGTTCTTCCACTCATCTTACCCAGCCACATTCATAGCTTTAAATTGAATGCTACTTTTCCATTGACATTCACTGACAGTGTCAGAGGCTTCACATACTTCGTTTTCTCCTATATTGAATGATCTTTCCTGATGCATTCATAGGTATGAGTCCATTCTGCCCACTACGTTTGGTTTTGGCTTTGAATACCCTTGGCTAAGAGCACACAGAAGAAAATACAGGTTACTCCTAATTCGCTGCCTGTTCATGGTATTAGCATATGATTTCCATGTTTCCTCCTAATTTAGCAGGGAAGTTTTAGCCTGACTTTTCTTAAGCGAATCTCCAAAGCATAATCCATCCCCTCAACATTCCCAGAGTTTGGGAATGTGACCCAGAAGCCCTGAATGTATTCTCAGCTCTGCCAACGGCTGTGTGATCTTGCCAAGTCACTTACCTCTCTGTAGAATGATCCAAGCGGGGATTACCTGTCTGGGGGACCTTGTGGATCTAAAAGCGCATGGTTAGATCAGCATCGTCGTCTCCAGCTAACATTTTACTCCGGCTTTTCTCATCTTTACTTTATGGTTCTCCCCGACCCATCACTGCCGTCCTTGCCTTCCTTTGTTTGGGTTTCCTATAAACACAGCTCATAGTGACTGCTGACCTCCTGGGTTCAAAGCAGCCTTCACGGATAACCTTTTCTTCCTTTTCTCTTTAAATGAGTCTTTTTTCCATTCTTGAAACTGTTCTGTCAAAATTTAGTTCTAAAAGTCTAATGAAGGGGTATTGTTAGACTAAATACATGTAGAATGTGATTTTTTTTTTTTTTTTTTTTTTTTTTTATTTTACCAGGAGGTCCCGGGGATCGAACCCAGGTCCCTCCATATGGGAGACGGACGCCCAGCCAGTTGAGCCACATCCTCCCCCAGAATGTGATTTTTAAATGTTTTTTTTTTTAAGGGATGAGTGAAGCAATTGTAGCCAAATACAAATAAAGCAGGAGTGCCAATATTATAATCTAATAAAGTGGGATTTAAAATTTAAATGAACTGAATGGGACAAAACGATTCCTTACGCATTGGCACAAAAGGAACTATTCATGAAGAAGAAAGACAAGTTAAACCTGTATGCACCAAACCACATAGCAGCTAAATATATAAAACAACCCAAAAAAGTTAGACATGCAAGGAGAACTTGATGCAAACTTAATAATAATAAAACTACCTTTTATTCAACATCCGTTATGGTTTAGGTTCTTTAAAAACATACCTTCTTTAGGTATCGTTATCCCCATTTACAGAGGCAAAAACTGAGGCTCAGAATAGCCTGCCCCAAATCACACACCTAGTGCCTGGCAGAAGTCAGGTTCAAATTAAGGAGAGCCTGGCCTCAGGCTCTGCTCTTCCCTCCTCCATGCCACCTTGCCTGATTGTACCTGCACCATAGTTAGGCGGCCGGTGAACAGGCGTGTGGGGGAAATGTGCATGAAGTCTTCAGCTAAATTGGTCACCCAGGTGTGAAGCTTTTGCAACTACAGTGCTCAAGACAAAGCTTGGAATACAGTAATTGCCCAATTAATGTCGAAGGAATAAGTAAATGAAGCTACTGCGGAATTCAGTGCTTTAACAGCTCTTCAGAAAGGAGGAGGAGAAGGAGAAGAAAGAAGAGGAAGAAGGAGGAGAAAAAACACAGGAAGAGGGAGGAAGGGAGGAGGGAGGGAGGAAGGCTGGCTTTCTCATTTCAGAGGTTCTTTTTGGCCTTAGTTTCTAGGCCATTGTATCCTGGGCAATGGCGACGCCTTTTAGAGAATGTCTGTTTTGCGACAAAATTTGTTTTGGGAGAGTAGTCCAGATCTCGGCAGGGCTCACGGGTGCCCTCAGCTCCCGCCTCTGCACGAGGATTGCACCTCTTAGCACACCCCTCACTTTGGGGAGAGTCAGCTACAGGCAAAGGACGTGAAGGGCCTCCCGGCCAAGGGGGGCAGGCCTTTCCCTGTCTGCCCCTTTTCTTATCTGTCCCACCTGTCTGGGGTGGGCACGAGAGCCCCCGCAGGGCTTGTCCACGCAGTTCCCAGGCCCCTGCCTGGCATTTCTGATCCAGCAGGTCTGGGCCGGGGCTGCAAAATGCGCATTTCTCATTAGTTCCGGGTAATGCCGAGGCAGCTGGCCCAAGGACGGCACTCTGAGGACCACTGGCTAGAGGTGAAAGGCCCTTGAGCAGATCTGATGGTGCCGATGGTGACACGGTGACTGTGGTTGCGGTGGTGGCATCGTACTGAGCAGTGACTGTGCCAGCGTGTGTTGAGCCTTGTATCCTCCTTGGCCTCCACGGTGGCCTTTGAGGGCTGTGGAATCAGTATCCACTCTGGAATGCCATATCGATGGCCAGCGCCGGGACCTCCCTGCCTGGGTGGCGTCGTTAATACGTACCCTGTAGGATTCCTGGATTATGTAAGAAGTAGAACAGGGCTTGGGACGGTGACCGCTCAGAAGTGCGATTCTGATGCTTTCCACTTAATACTGAGAAGCTAGAGGCTGGTGGGGGGTGGGGGGCAGGGGCGGTGGCTAAGCTGGGTCACCCCAGGCCACCGGCCAGCAGGTGGTCGAGGCAGGGCTGCTTCCCAGGCCATCACTGCTCTGTTAATAAATATTTGGACACTTGGGCTGCATTAGGCCTGAGAACAGAAACAGACAACATGTGCCTTGTCCAGAAGCTTGGGGAGAGGAGAGGTGTGGCCGGAGGGAGGGCAGAAAGAGGAGGAAAAGCACTGGCCCTGTTTAGATAAGCAGGCTCTATCAGACCAGAGAGAGCCTGTGGTCCTGCCCAGCAGCGGGGAAAATGTCCCAGCCGTCCTCCAGGGACAGTAGGCAAAGGACTGTCCTGGAGGGTCGGGGGCACAAATGCTCACCCCTTCTCAGACCCCGGGGACCCTCGTCCCCGGCCTTGCCCAAAGACCAGTAAGCGTGCTTGTGCCCACTACGACACTACGAAACTCCAGCTGCAACTTCAGGGGAATTCTAAGCTGATCATCTGTCTGCCTCCCTGCGTCTCTGAGATGGGTGCAGTTTCATTGCTTCTTAACTTTTGGGGTGCACTGCTGCCTTTGAATCAGGAAGTCATGGATACTTTCTCCAGGGAATAAAAACGCTTCTTTGTGCAGACTGTGGTGACCAGCTGTCCCGGCTTGTCCCTCATAATGCAGGAGTTTCAGTGGAGAAGCCGGGAAAGTTCTGGAAGACCCTAGAGACATGCCCAGACTCCTGGAGCCCACTTCAGACATGGGAAAGTAGCCCTGTCCTTGTCCATTTAATCTTGTTATTGAGGAAGACAGGATGTTTTCTTGTGGGTTTAAACTGGCCTTTACTTATTCAGTAAATCAGTCGTGGAAAGCGAGAAATCCAGTTTTCAGGTTTTAATAAGAATTTATGTGTTGCCTTTACCAGCAATGTTAACCTCCCAGGGAAAAGGCTGAGGGCAGCGTCTTCTCAGGCATAAGCAGTGGCTTCTTCCGGGAGCACCTTGGTCTGGAGGTCAAACCCTCTGAGAAGGAACCTTGCAGCTTCTGAACAGGCTGCGAGACCAGCAGGCACCTTCTCAGGTGAACTTCAGCCCCTCAGGTCAGGTGTTAGGAGCCTCCTAGCGGAGATGCTGGTCCTCCTCCAGGGCAGTCCAAGGACACCTTCCAGGCAAAACAGCCTCTCTCTGGATCCTGACACACCGGGCCCCTTTAGTGTTAGAAACGCTTCGGGGGCCACAGGCGGGCTGGAGGGGTGCAGATGTGGAAGCAAACTGAGCAGCCGCGGCCGGAAACAGCAGCTGTGCTGACCAGGCCACCCGAGGGTGCTAGATCCTGCGTGCTGATTGCTTCCGACGTTCTCCCCTGGGCCAGGGTGGAACTCTTGGCTCTCTCCAGATCTCCTCCAAAGGACCTGCAGGCGTGGTTAGCCAGGCCATGGGGACTCAACCCAGCCCACAGAGCATTCCTGAGCTTGTGCAAAGGGGTTCGAGACAAACAAGGCCCAGACCTGCCCTCTCGCTGAATGTTGGGGTGCCTTTGCGATGGTTACGTTGTCACCCCCAGAACATTGCTGACTGGTGGCCTCTGCCCTCCTTGGCCCTCTCTGTGCCTCAGGAGGGTGGTGGGAAGCAGAATGGATCCAGGTCCCCACCCTGGACCCCAGCCTGGGCCCTTGACCGAATCCGCACGTCCTTAGGTGGTGACTAAAGGCAGGATGGGTCCGTCTCCTCGCGCGGTAGACGGCGGGCTTACCTGTTCCCTCTAAATAGGCAGGTTGCTGAACCCGACTTGCCGCTTGACACAATTGGCTCAGTGGAGCATGTGCTCCAAATTTCAACAGCGTGATTCTCCTTGTGACTCTATTTCCTGTGTAATTTCAACTCATCAACTCACAGGGATCAGATCAATCCGCTTACTTGTAGATAGGGCTCTGATCCCCTGGGCCCACCCACTGGGTGGGGCATTTTTGTTATAAAACAGTTTGCTGTTGCCACTGTAACAAATGACTGCAAACTTGGTGGCTCGAAACAGCACAAACCCGTCACGTTACTGGAGGTCCAAAGTGCGACGTGGATCCCCCGGGCTGATAGGAAGGTGTCAGAAGGCCGGCTCCTTCTGGGGCCTCCAGGGAGGGTCTGCTCCCTGGCCTTGTCCAGCTTCGAGAGACCACCCACCCTCCTTGGCTGGTGGCGCCTTCCTCCATCTTCAAAACCAGCCACGGCCGACTGCGTTTCTCTCGTACGTCACCCCGATATTCTCTGCTGCCTCCCCTTCCACTTGTAAGACCCTGGTGATTCCATCAGGGCACCAGATAATCCAGGACAAGCTCCCATCTCAAGATCCTTCACCAAATCCCTTTGTAAGGTCCCTTTTGCCGCGGAAGGCCTCACGGTCGCAGGTTCAACCTCAGCCGGACCTCAAGTCGACTCAGCAATTTGCCGCTGTGCGGCCGTGGCAGTCGCTGAGCCGCTGTGAGCACGCGCTTTGTGGCCACATGGGAAGAGAGGAGTCGCCGCCTTCTCTGAGGAGCCAGCGAGCGAGAAGTGCGGGAGGCAGTGGGCACGGGCCGGCCTTTCGTGAGCTCAGAGGCGGTGTCAGTTCCGCTCGCCCCTGGAGGTGACGCCGGCCCGGCTGCACGCGCCAGTCGCCTGAGCTGCCGCTCACCCCAGCGCGGGCGAGTCCCGTCGGGGAGGCGCTGGGGGCCGTAGGCATCATCACAGAAAGAGTCCGCGGGACCTTCTGAGGCGCCAGGAAGAGCCAGACACGCAGCCGAGGACGGCGGGACCAGCGCCCACTGGGCAGGGCCACTCGGTGGCTCTCATGCCCGCCCGGCCCTCGTCTCGGCGGGTCAGGGCGCCTCTTCACCAAGCACTTGGCTGTCCTGCACTCGGGGAAATTTGGATCCATTGTTCTCAGGCCTCCCATCCTGAAGCCCATTTTTCTGTCGGACAAGTTAAGGCCCTAACGGCAAGTTTAACCTGCAGGTTTTATTCCCCAGGAAGCAGATTTCTTGATGACTGCAAAAAGCAGCACACGTTGCCCCTGCTTAAATCCCGGCAGTCCTGTTGGTGCCTCGATAAAGCCCAAACGACTCCCCCGGGCCCACCCAGGCCACCCTGCCCTGCCTTGCTCTCTGCTTTCCAGCCGCCCTCCACGCTCTATTCCTTGGACAGGAAAAGCTCACTCGTGCCCCAGGACCTTTGCCCAGCTCTTCCTCCCACCTGGAATGCCCCGCCTGTGGGTATCCCATGGCAGGTGGCTGCTTCCTTTTTGTCTTGCGGCTCTAAGCTCCCATCACGCCACAGAGCGGCCTCCCGTGACCAAGCTCTCTCCCATAGGCCCTGCCACCCAGCCACTTTAGCTCATGATCTGGTTTGATTTTCCTCATAGCATTTGTCAGCAGTGGAAATCACCCCATTTGTCTGTTTACTTGCTCAGCTCCATGAGGGCAGGGGCTTTGTTTCCTTCCCTGCGTAATCCCCACATGCTGGGTACAGCACCAGGTATGCGGTAGATACTAGGAAAATACTGTCAGACGAACGAATGGATGAGGCCAGGTCCTTTGGAGGGACCGCGGGGAATCAGGAAGGTGGTGATGGTCGTTTTCTCGGGGGGACGTGGCCAGCACCTCACCAGCCTGGTGCCCGGCTCCGGCCAGCTCAGGCAGGGCTCAAGCCGGGAGCCAGAACCTGCCTGACACTGACCTCAGCCCGTCCTCCTCTTTCAGACGTCCAGCATCTGCAGGACAGCCGTGCACGCAGGGGTCATCAGGGACGAGAGCGGGGGCTACGTGGACGTGATGCCCGTGGACAAAAAGAAGACCTACGTGGGCTCGCTCAGAAACAGCGTCCAGTCAGAAAGGTAGGCCGGCCGCGGCGGCTCCTGGCGCCTGGGAGGGGCCTCGGCGACCTTTCCCTCTACAGCCTTGTGCTCCTCCTTGCCAGGACACACAGGGCCAGCCTGTGCTCTCCTCTTTTCCTTCCTTTTTTCTGAATAGGAACGTTTTCTTTATATTACTAGTGCATGTTTTTGTAGAATATTTGGAACAATAGATAAGCATAAAGAAATACAACCGTCCATAATTCATCGCCTGGTGGGATGACTGCTAGATTTTTGGTGTGGATCCTTCTGGTCCTTTCTCTCCCTCTATGTGTACGTGCATTTTTTTTTCTTTATGAAAGCAAATGGGATCCAATTGTAGTTACTCCATAAATAAGAGCGGAGAGGTAGGAGTCCTAGGCTCCCCTCTTGCCGGCTTTGTAACCTTAGTTTGCAATGTTTTAGTTTGCCAAAGCGCTGCCAATGCAAAGTACCAGAAGTATGTTGGGTTTTATAAAGGGAATTTATTTGGGGTAAAACCTTACAGTTCCAAGGCCATAAAATGTCCAAATCAAGGCACCGTCAGGGGTGCTTTCTCGCCACAGTCAGCTACTGTTGATCCTGCTGTCTGGCCCTGTGGCAAAGCAAGGTGGGCCCCATCTCTGCCTCCTGCTCCAGAATCTCCTGCCTCCCGGAGCTCACCTGTGGACATCCAGGCATAGGGCTTGTCTCTTTCTCAGCCTCCCCCATCGGTCTCGCTGCTCCACTTTCTTCCTGAGGTCAGCTGCCGGCTATCAGGCATTTGGCTCATCTCTCCCTGGGCCTCGGCTCTTTGAGGCTCTCAGGGGCTTCCCTCCTTGCAGCTCAGCTGTGGGTGAAACTGGGTCCTTTCTCTCACATGGCCAGATCGTGTGTCTTCCTTTTCCTGTGTCTCCGTTTTTATCAGACCAGCAAGAGGGCGGAGACTCAACCTGAATCACCCTCACTGACATAGTGTAATTGAAAGGGTCTCACACCCACAGGGATGGATTAATTCACAAACATAATCTTTCTCTTTTGGGGATTCATGAAACAATTTCAAACCACCACAAACAACTTCTCTGGTTTCTCTGAGCCTCAGTTTTCTCACCTGTGATGTGGGCATAATAATCGTCCCTACTTCATAGGGGCGTTGAAGGATTTATTGGGATAACACTTCACTAGGCCTTACAGTAGCAAGTGTGCAGTGAGGGTGAAGTTTGTTAGTCTCTATTTTCACTCCACACGTCATACGGGTCTTCCCTTTGCTATTAATTCTACTACCATAATGTCATTTTTAATGACTACCTGGAATTGCGTCAAATGAATGTTCCATAGCTCACTTAATTGCTGGACATTTGGGTCCTTTTCCATCCTTTGGTAGGTAAACTTTGCCATTTAGAGCATCCTTTTCACACACACACCCATGATTGTTTCCTTAAATCCCTAGAAGTGAAGTTTCCGGGTAAACTTTGAGTATGTCTTTCCAGAATGTTCTTCAGAGAGGGCCCCGCCCTGGTTTGGGCTGCCAGCCCATTTCCTGGCACACACTGCGCATTCCCACATGCATCAGTGTTATCCATGGAGCAAAAGTCCACCAAGACGCCGCCTTCCCAAGCCTTGGTTCCCTCATCTGTGAAATGGGAACGGTTATCACCCCTGCCAGGGGCAGATCCAGGATTTAGCACAGGTGGTGAAGATTTCCATCTGCAGGGCACTTTTTTAAAAACAGGGAGAATGAAGTCAGGAATACCAAGGGACCGGGCCCCTGAGGGGGTGGCCCCATGCAGGGAGCGGCCCCGAGCCGCCTCCACCGTGCACGACCCCGAGAACCGAGTCGTGCAAGGCTGCCTAGGTCTCTCGCGAGGACTCCCTCTGTGGCTGGTCTCGGGCAGCTAGAGTTAACACTTGTGCGTGGTCCTCCTGGCAAGCTGTGGGAAAGCTCGATGAAGGGAAATTCCATTGCTATCAGGGGAGGGTGATGGAGCAGTGGATTGGGTGGAATTTCCTGGCTGGGCCGGAAAGAAATCCCAGGGCGCCAATTTATGGAGCTCTTTGTATCTCCTTTAATAGGAAAACAGTCTTCCCCAGAAGTGTGCTTGGCCCAGTTTGTTCTGCCCGCCCTGCGGCCTCCCTAGGGGCTGGGGGACAGGGACTCCATTGTGTAGCCATCACGGGTGGGTGTCTCGGGAGGGTGGGGGACCGGAGCGAGGGACCCTGAGGTGACTTCCCTCCCGCTGTCACCCGTGGGACCCACCTGCCTCATCACCCTGTGTGCTCAGAGCGTCCTCCAGGCAGCCCCTCCCCGGGCGGCTGTCTCAGGCTGGCTGCGGCAGAACTGAGAAAGGTTCCAGTGCTTTTCCCCAGCGTCCCAGCATCGAGACTCGCCTTCCCTTCCTTCGTGGCTCTTTCTGAGTACTGCGGTGGGGAATCAAGGTCCTTCCCCAAGGTGTGGACGAGTGAATCCACCTTTCTTTGCTTGGTTTCCTCATCCATATAGGGGAAAACACGGGTGTGCTAGTACCTGCCTCATGGGGGCGCTGGTGAGGCAGTGATTCTCAAAGCGGGTCCCAGGACCCATAGCAGCCAAATCTACTGGGGACTTGTCAGAAATGCACATTCTCCCCCCCCAACCCCCCCATCTCCAGATGCAGAGGCTCGGGGGGTGGGCTCAGCAGGCTGCCTGGAACACCCTCCCGGGGGCCTGGCGCCCTCTCAGTTAGGAGATGGGAAGGTGGCACGAGGGGCCCCTGTATCTGTACAATATTTGAATGTGACCCCGAGTTACTGAGTCCTGTGTTTCTTAAGTATTTGCAGCATCTGCCACGAGCCAGGACTCATGCTGGGACCCCTGGGTACAGTGTCAAGTCCAAGTCCACACAAGAGGGGAACACAGACGAGCACTTGAGCCCCACAAGGGCTGGGCTGGGCAGGTCCTGGGAGCCGACGGGGTCCGGGACCCTGCTCCACTGTCCACCCTGTGGCCCTGGGCGGGCCTGGGCTCTCTGAGCCTGGGTTGTCCCTCTGTCAACTGGGTGGTTCTGGGTGGCTCTGGCACGAGATGCTGTTTGCAAAGTGTTTGCCCAGCAGCTCAGGGTATGTGTCCGATGGAATCCGGTGGCCCTGGTTGCTATGACAGAACTTCTAAAGTCTGGTTCAAACGTCAAGGGGCCAAGGTTCCTTTCATAGAGGGTCAAGTGACTCGAGCGTGAGAAATGGTCTAAATGAATGACGTTTCAGGACAAGGGACAAAACCTCTTGCAGGAATTCCTTCCTCTGTCCTTGCATCCCACAAACACTTAGTGTCCTCTTGCCGTGCGCCCGACCTCTGCCGTCTTGCCATCCAGTGGGGTGACAGGCAATGCAGAACTTTCGACACCAGTAGCCGGGCACACGGGCCTCTGTTATGGAGGGAAGGGGCAGGGAGCTGGGAGAGCATCAAGCAGGGCCCGTCTCGCTGTCAGGAAAAGCGTGGTGACGTGGCTTCCGCAAAGACTTGTAGGGCCGGGTCACCGCCCCTGCTGAGGTGGGACCTTGGCAAGCCTCTCTGTGCCAAGCGCTAGGCTGAGCAGTCTCCCCACTGCCTGTTCCCACTAGGGGTGCGGGAACCAAACGTTGGGGCCAGACGGTGTCTCTGCCCCAAACTGATGCTGGGACCCTAGAAAAGACACAGACGGCCTGGAGGGAGATGCAGACACAGGGTTCATGGCAAACTGCATTTTAAATTTAGGGAATTCAGACTAACAAACCTCCCAAATAGTAGTCTCAGCATATGGGCCAAAAGTTGGTTCTGCTTCCAAAGTGGCTTTGGTTTAGCAACAGTCTTTTTCAGAAAGAATTTCCTGACAGTTTTGAAAGGTGGCCACGCAGAATTGGACAACATAAGACAACAGGCTTCAACTCTCTCTCATACCCACCAAGAATAACAAAGGGAGGACTCGGTGTCGGGAAGAGACTTGGATATTGGGACTGGGGTTTGTCTAAGTATTCTCAGGAAAAAGCTGGACATCTGGGTGAATATCAGTAAATATCAGTACTACACGCAGACCATTTTTAAAGACAGATTTCATAAGGAGATTGGGAAATAGGTCAACAATGACAGATAACATTCCAGTCACGTGGTTTTAAAAAATGTTACTTATAGTCAGAAGAATCTGTGGGTGGGCTTTCCTCTGAGTAGGGAGCTCATTCAGCTTGCATTCAAGGGCACTGTCCCAGTTTCTGGGGACACAGCAGGGAACAGAAGAGAAAAATTCCTGCCCTGTAGAAATAGACTGTGAGCCAAGCGGAATTCCGAAGTGTCCAGTAGTCAAAGTAAAAGGAGACAGAAAGGAAATTTTAGAATATATTTTCTTTAACCCAGTATAACCAAGCTTTTATCATTTCCAAATATAATGAACAGAAAAAAATCAATGGGAATTTGACTTTTTAAAATTAAATATTGAAGCCCTAGAGTGTATTTTATGCTTAGCTCCTCCCAGTTTGGGTGAGCCACATTTCAAGTGTTCGTTTGCCACCTGTGGCGGCTGGTGGCTGCCAGCTCTGGGAATTGCAAGGGTTGGGTGTCTGGAAATCTTTCCATGCCCTTGCAATTCTGAGAAACAGAAACTACTGTACTCTCATTTCCAGGTCTAATGGGCTCTGCACTCTCCCCTGAGCTGGGCTGACACAAAGCTGGGATGGTATGGTCCCTTCTCTGTGCAGAGAAGGGACCATACCACTGGTAGAAAATAGTCCCTCTCCCTCCCTCCTCCTGCTTCCCACTGTTGTAAGATCTGTACTCACGTGAGCTCATCTAATCCCCACAACAGACCTGGGATAACTGTAATAACCCCTACCTTATCAATTAGAAAAGGGAGGCACAGAGAGGTCAAGGGACTCGCTCAAGGTCACCCAGCCAACAAGGGGCAGTGCCAGGACTGGTACCCTGGTTGCCTGCTCCAGCATCCATGCCCTCCTCCACACCCTTGAATCCTCACCCCAGGCAAATCACCACGCTTGGGGCACGGACCCCTTCCCGTGCGTTGCCTTAAAATGCAAAGGTACACTGGTTTCTCACTTTAAAAATACTTCTCATAAAAGAAATATATACCTGTTCTTTAAATAAGAAGACTAGAGAGTAGAAAATAAGAGAGTCCCTGGGCGCCCTGCTGGCTCGAGGTAACCTCTGCTAATTGCTATTTTATCTCTTTTCCAGACTTTCTCTTCCTGTGCACGTACAAACACATACAAAAATCAAAATTGAGCTCACATGATACACATGAAATGAGATGAAGAGGTTGACAGCTCCCCAGGGCTTGGGTTTCGAGGGGGAACTTCTTTCATCTGTGTGTGAGTGCCCACGCGGCCAGCTCTGGGCTGGCGTCAGAAGAGGGTTTTCCTCCTCGTGCCCCTGGCGGGGACAGTGAGGCTCAGCGAAGTGCGGCTGTGAACTTCTAGGGTCTGACCTCACGGGAAGAACAGCACTCCCAGCGTGGGGCTCTTGCCCCGCAGCGTGCTGGGTGCGGCGCCAGATGCTTTCCCTAGAGAAGCCCGTCTACTTTCCAAAGAGTCCCTAAGACGTAGGTAATTTTATTAGCCCATTTTACACATGTGGAAACTGAGGCTCAGAGAAATGGATTAACCAGCCCAAGGTCCTGGAGCTGAGATCTGAACCCATGTTTGACTCTTGAGTTTTTCTGCAAGTCTGGGAGAACAGGGCTGAAATTCCTTTTTAAAAAAGGATATAGGGGAGCGGATGTAGCTCAAGTGGTTGAGTACCTGCTTCCTATGTTCAAGGTCTCGGGTTCAATCCCCAGTACCTCCTAAAAACAAACAAACAAATGGAAAAAAAAAAACAACTCTCAGTGGGGAGCTGATGTAGCTCAGTGGTTGAGCACCTGCTTCCCAAACCCAGTACCTCCTAAAAAAACTGGCTATATAGATATATATGCAAAATATACTTTTAGTATATTATATAGATAATAAAAATCAACTGCACTTTTTAAAAAGTCAGAAAAGTGTACAGATGTCCCTCTTCTGCTATTTTAACACTGGCCTCCAGGACTCCCCAGGAAGAACTGGCAACTTGTGGGAAACTCCTCGTCCCTCCAGCACAGGTCAGAGCCGTGTTCCCGGAGGTGGGTTAGGCTAGACGTGGGCAGGAAATGTAAGGTCAACAAGCAAGAGGATGCTGGAGCATGTCACCGAGAGGGTCAGGGACATGCCCAAGGTCATCCTGGGTCAGCGGTGGCCTCTCCACCACACCAGTTATCTCCCTGAAGGTGGGGGCCCTGGGAGCCATGCCTGCTCCCTGTGGGAAGGAGGCCTCCGGGCTCAGGGGGGTCAGGGCCCCCTCGGGGCCTGTGTTTGGGCTGCACAGCTGGGCGCTACGGGAGCCTCGTAGGAAAGGGGTGAGCCTTCAGGCGAGGGAGGGGGCTCACCTCCAGGACGCTGCCCTAGCTTGGGGGTGCTCTGGGGTTGGGGGGCAGCTTCACCTCCAGGGATGGCGTGCCACAGTGGGACCGTTTGGGAGGTTTGGTTGAATGGTTAGGACGGGGCCCTAGAGCCGGGGCCGACCTGGGCACACAGCCTGGCTGCTCCCAGAGCTCCCTCACCCCTCCCAGGGGTTTCCTTATCTGTAAGGACAGCGGACATCTCGGGGTGACTGTGAGGGGTGCTAAGGGCTTCAGAGAGCTTGCCCTGTGCCCTTGGGGCCTTTGCTGTAATAACCAACACCGCAGGGAACATCTTTGCACGAGCCTGTAGCTTTCTTGGCAAAGCCTTTAAATAACTCCCCCCCCCCCCCCCGGCGGGGGCCCCCCCCCCCCCCCCCGCCCTCCTTATCAGGCAAGGCCCCTGGCCCGCCCACTTCCCCCTTCCTTCTCACCCCTGCTCATTAGACCTAAATGCAGACACTGCCTCCCCGAGGAAGCCCTGGGTCAGCTCTGAAACTGTTGCTTGTACATAAGGAACCACTTATCGTTCCCTCTGCCAGGCTCTAAGCTCCACAAAGGCAAGGACCCCTTCCGCCTGTAACCCCAGGCCCCCAGTGTGGAGCCCAGGGCCTGGCACAGAGTAGGGCCCAGGATCACTGGCTGAACGACAGAAGAAACTGCCGAGTGGAAGGCTCGGAACTGCTTAAGGATTTGTGAACACTGCTCGGTACCCTTCCTGCAATCTATCCAGCACCCTTTCTGAAAATTGTTCGGTGCTTTTTATGAAAATTATCTAGAAATGCTATGCCAATTTATACTCCCATCAGTCGTGTATGGAAATTGCAAGCTAATCCAGAAAAAGTACTGGAGGGTAAGATTTGGAAAAAAGTGGGTGAGAAGATTATTTTGTAATTTATCAAATCACTCCTTTTTTTTTTTTTTAAAAAAATAAAAAATAGTACAACTGTCAACTGGCCCAGTATATAACTGGAGCTTGATAATAAATGCTTGAGTCAGAAATAAGCAGGCAGCCATCGGGAGGCTTTTTGAGCAACCCGATCCTGGAGGGATTCTTCAGCTGAGGCAGCAGATGAGAAGGGCTGGTGTTGACAGCGACTCATCAACGCCCTTAGCGTTGTCAGCTCGCAGAAGGACGCACCCAGCTCTCGCCTCCCGGGTGGACAGGCTGTTTAGTGGGGGTGCTTGGCGGGCCCAGGCAAGACGTCCAGGTGCCTTGGGTGGGGACCGAATGACTCCCTGGTTTCTGGGTTGTTCGGGGCCCTTGTGAGTGGGAGAACCCCCAGCCCCATCCACAGAATCCCCAGCCCTGCAGTGGGTCAGAGGAGACACTGAGCAACACCAGGGCATCTCGTGGCTCCGTGGGGTTCTCCCAGACTACACCTGGGCAGAGAATCCAGGGAAGTCTTGCAGCCCACAGCCTGAGGAGGGTCCTGGAATCTGGGCTTCCAGAGCCCAGCAGGGCAGCTGGGGTAACCCAAGCCCCTGGACAGACATTCTCTCTCCCCGCTGCTTGGCCCGGTGAGAAGCTGCTGACAAAGGCAGCTGCCCGCAGCTGAGCTCTGTGCTCGTGCCTTGGCTCATGGCTGGCCTCCACGGCTCCATCTCTCTGTGTGCTCCCATCTGATAAATGTTTCAAAAGGTCAATTCCAGGGTAGCCAAAAGCATGAAGCTGCCATGGGGAAAGGGAGAAAAACAACCAGGAATTCCAAACAGCCTGCTGTCAGAGGACTGCCAGTCTTACCAAGCAGTCAGAGAGGGTTCGAGTCATCTATCCAGCCCAGGGTTTCCAGTCTGGGGTCCCTGTTGTCCGGGGGAAGGAGGGGACCCTAAAGGAAATTGTGCCTATAAATCATGGCTGGTCTGTTAAACTTATGCTCAAAATCATTCATAATAAGAGAAAGGCAAACTGAAGTTATAGTGGGATGCTCTTTGCTACCTTAGTTTGGCTAAGAACACACTATGATGGCAAGTGTGTGGGGAGCCAGCAGTTTCATGCGTCATGGATGGGGTAGCAATTGGTACTTCCTTCATGGAGGCCAAGCTGGCAAAATTACAAGTGCCTTTACCTTTGGTCCTGCAATTTCACTCCTAGGCACTGAGCCAATGGTACTCCCATACCCAGGAGAAAAGGCCCAAGGACAGGGTTCTTCTCGGTAGCATTTTTGCAAGAGCAAAGATTAGAAATGACTAAATATGCATCAATAGGGAACCAGTTGGATAGATTATAGTACTTTAACACAATGGAGTACTATGCAGCTGAATAAAAAGAATGAAGAAGCTCTTGATATATGGAAAGGAAACAGATTCCAAGATATATTATTACATGGAAAAAAAAACAAAACCAAGATGTGGAGTAGTGTGTATACAGGACTTTTGTGAAAAATGGGTGGAGGAGAAAGGAAATGTAATTGTTTAGATGTGCATAGAATACCTCTGGGTGGGTATTCTGAGAGCTGGGTGGGGAAAGACGGGGATGAGTGGGAGAGCCTTCCCTCTACTGCCTTTTGTTCCTTTTAAATTTAGAGCAATGGGCAAGGGTTACCTGTTTAAAGGTCAAAGGTGCAGAGATGATTATTCTTTGCAGTTGCAATTTTGATTTAAAAAGAATGATCACAGCTGTAATTTCTTTATTTTAGGAGGTACTGGGGATTGAACCCAGGACCTTGTGCTTGGGAAGCAGGCGCTCAGCCACTGGGCTGCACCCGCTCCCATGGCTGTGCTTTTTGCATGCCTCCTTTGATGTCTGGAAGGCACTGTGCTGCTCTCCTCCCTTACATCCTGGGCCTCACCTGGAGCACCCTCCTTGCACTACCCTCATTCTGGGTGCTCCCCTAACACTTTGTCTTCCAACAACACACCTGGGAAGGTGGTATTGCCATGAACTCCAGAAGACGTATGACTTACCCAAGGCCACACAGCTAGCCAGTGTTGGTGTAGGGGTTAAAAGCCAAGTTGGAAAGAAATGCTCAAGAGGTGAGACTTCCAGAATGGTGAGGGGAAACTTGGAAAATCCTCTTCCCAGAAACAATTGTCAAACTATTTCATGACTCTGGAAATACAGCAAATTGCAAAGGCATACAACAAATTGAGAAGCATTTACCCAAGAAATTCTATTGAACCTCAGGTAAGAACAGAGGGGCTCTCTGGTGCTTTAGCCTGGGGCTGCCCTAACCCTAACCACCCCCACCACCACCATTGCATCATTGGCTGGTAGTTATACCATACAGGGCAGGCTGCCTTGATTTGGAACAGAACATAAAAAAACCCCATGCCAAGCACTGCTAGAAACAATAGTGATCCTAGGGACAAACAGACAGGGAAGGCCAATGTGGCAGCTAGCCCGAGCGTGTGATGATTGTTTGGGGCAGTCAACAGACCTGAAGACTAGCTAAATTGTCCAGAAATAAACCCTCACATCTCTAGTCAATGACTTTCAACAAGGGTGCCAAGACCATTCAGTGGGGGAAAAGACAGTCTTTTCAACATTTGGTGCTAGCGCAACTGGATATTCACATTCAAAACTGTGAAATTGGACCCTGACTTCACACAATATACAAAAACTAATTCAAAATGGATTAAAGACCTAAATGTAAGATCTAAAACTATAAAACTCTTAGAAGAAAACAGGTATAAATCTTTGTGACCTTGGATTGGGCAATGGTTTCTTAGATATGAATCCAAAAGCATAATCCATAAAAGAAAAAAAAAAGATAAACTGTCAAATTTAAAAGTTTTGTGCTTCAAAAGACACCATGATCAAAGTGAAAATTTACCCCACAGAATAGGAGAAACTATTTGTAGGTCATGTATCTGATAAGAAACTTCCTAAACTATGTATGTTTTTAAAAGCTCTGCAACTCAATACTAGGAAGACAACCCAATTAAAAACTAGGAAAAAGATTTGGCTAGACATTATAGCTAATAAGCATATGAAAAAATGCTCAATGTCATTGATCATTAAGGAAATGCAAATTCAAACCACAAAGAGATTCCACTTCACACCCACTGAAATGGCTATGAGACAGACAATGACAAATGTTGGTGAGGGTGTGGAGAAACTGGAATGCTCATACATTGCTAGTGTGAATAGAAAATGGTACAGCCACTCTGGAATATAGTTTGGCAGCTTTTAAAAAGTTGAACAAAAGCTTAACATATAATTAGCAATTCCACTCCTAGGTATTTACCCAGAAGAAATGAAAACACATGTTCACACAAAGGCTTGTGAGTGTTCAAAGCAGCATTATTTATAATAGCCAAAAAGTAGAAAGAATCCAAATGTTCATCAACTGAGAATTGGATAAACAAAATGTGGACTATCCATACAATGGAATATTACTTGGCAATAAAAGGAATGAAGTCCTGATCCGTGCTCCATCACGGATGAACCTTGAGAGCATGGCGGAAGAAGCCAGACTCGAAAGGCCCCATACGGTATGGCTCCATTTATACGAAATGCCCAGATTAGTCGTAACTACAGAGACAGACTGTTGATTAGACGTTGCAAGGGGGTGGGGGAGGGGAATTGATTGTGAATGGGCCCGGAGGTCTTTTAGGGGGGATGGAAATTATCTAAAACTGGATGGCGGAGATGGTTGCACCGCCCTATAAAATGACAAAAAAAAAAAAAAACAAAAAACCACATTGAATTGTACATTTGAAAACGCTGCATTTTATGGTATATACCTCAATGAAGTTATTTTTATAAGTGTTTGGTTAGCAAAGGATTTAGCTCCTGTGGGGAGAGGGTAGATTTTACTACTTGTGTGACATTGGATAAATCGCCGAATTTCTCTATGCCTCTGTTTCCTCACCTGTAAAATTGGGGTAATAGGATAATAACGGCACCTGCCTCAGGGGGAAGGTGAAAATGCAGATAAAACATTTGGCACGGTGCTTGGCATACAGTTGAAGCTCAAAGTGTGTCCTCTCTTATCTGCAGCGCCACATGCATTTTCCTTATAATTCCATGCTCATTGATCTAGCAACCAGATGGCTGTGATTTCGATTGACAGGTGGTAGCAAAACCCAGGGAGAAGTTTTGGAGAGTGAGTCATATTCAGACTGACCGGGCCAGTAAATCCCTGAGTTAAAAGAAAATAACTTAATGGCGCTGACCTCAATTCAAGCCCAGGAGCGTTTGCAGAGAAAACGGGATCTGCCGGCTGTGGCTCACCCATGGTCCTTCAGCTGCCAGGTCTCAGGCTGGGGCCACTCTGCACCCCAGGTCGCCCTTCCCAGCAAGGGGGGTCCCTGTGGGAGGCCCTTCCCATCTTGCAGTAACATGTCCTCTCCTCTCTTGCAGTTTGAGGACCCCTCGAGATGGAAAGTCCTTCCGGATCTTCGCCGTCAAGCAGTAAATTTCCAACGCCGGGGGAGGAGCGGGTGTCTTCAGGAGAGCTTCTGGGGGTTGCTTTTATGTTTCCACTTTGTCGTTTGGGGGGTGGGGGTGGGAGTGTGGAGAGTCAGGCGGCCTCCCTCGTGCGGTGCTCCCCTCCGTGGCCTCTGGCGAGGACGACTCTGCCCACCACTGTGAAGGACAGCAACCTCGGCCGGTGCCCGACAGCTGGCAGCCAGTCCTGCTGAGGCCTGGGTGTCTCCACACAGACGGGACCCCTTTAGGGGTCTGACCCATCCCTTAGCGGGAGCAGGTGCTTGAGAGGTTCCTTCCCCGTGTTCTTTCGTGGGTGGAGGGTGAAGGTGCCAAGCCCCCCAAGAGACCCCGACACGGAGAGGCAGTCAGGGCATGTGGGAAGAGCTACATTGGACAAGTGGCAGGGAGTTTCAGGAATAGAGTAGAAGGTAGTTATTTAAAAATTAAAAATACAGTCCATCCCACCAATGGAGAAAAATGGGGTCAGTGTTTGCTGGTCAAACAGGCAGGACCGAGAGGGCTGGGGGAGGGGACACCCAGGCTCCCGGCCTGCCACGTGTCCTCGCCAGCAGCCTGCCACGGGGGGGGGGGGGTCCTATATACAGCAGTGCTGGTTTATTTAGGGTTCAGCAGTAACCCCAGAGATTTATCTTGTCTTCGTCATTCCCTTCGTTCCCGTGGCCCCTCTGTTTTCTGCCATGACTTTTGGTTCCGTTGAGGGACTAATGAACCGGGCGCTTGTCATCGTTCCTTGCCCTTTGTGGTCTCGCCGCCCTCCCCAGCCCACCGCGGCTGTTTCATGTGTCTTGCACCCAGGGCTGTGCTTTGCAAGCAGTTTCTGTTTGAAGCTTATGTTTTCTTCTTGGCTGGCTCCACGGCGACGCCTGCAAACAGGCGAGGCAAGGGCTGCTTCGTGAAAATTAGAATTCAACGTGCAGACTCCCCATCCACTGGATGACCTACTTTTTTAGTGGTGGGAAGAATGGATTCCTTGGTACATTCTTCACCGAGGTTAGCAGCTCTGGGAAGAGCCCCGGCTGTGGTCACGACACCCTCCCACGGCTGACACTAGAAGGCTCTCTCTTCCTGTTTTTGTGGAACGACTTTGGTTGGACATTCCTAGGCTCTGAGGAGTGTGGTACGCTCTGGCTGCCAGGCTCTTTATAAAGGTTCTTCATAAGCCCAGACCAGAAACCCAACAGTGAAATGAAATACCC
Organism: Tolypeutes matacus; assembly: GCA_026826555.1. Taxonomy (NCBI): domain Eukaryota; kingdom Metazoa; phylum Chordata; class Mammalia; order Cingulata; family Chlamyphoridae; genus Tolypeutes; species Tolypeutes matacus. The sequence goes on along the minus strand of JAKSZT010010873.1, from coordinate 3,498,131 downwards.
TTTTGTAAATAGCGTTTCTTTGCGGAAGGTAAAATTCCATCCTTCTGCCCCAGGCTGGCCAGTATGTCACTTTTGGGAATGCCCGTTTCAAATTTGATTTCACTTTCCATCGGGATATTTCTACAGCAAAGGGACTAGCAGAAATTACAAAGCCAAGAGGATCTGAATGAGGAACTCTTGCTGGGGACCTGAGGGGCGGGTTATTGGATTGCATCCTTAATGCAGAATCTGAAGGCAAATCCCCCCTCACCCTTAGGGAGTTTGTCAAACCCTAGGCTTTACAGAAGTAAAATGAGCAGAACTAGTTTGTAATTGTTCGTTGTGGGCTTATGGAAATGCATAGGTACTGACTATTCAACACCCCCGTGGGGACTGATGGTAGTGTGTCCAGTTAGTGCCAAACGTTGGAGCATTTAGAACCTTCTGGATGCTGAAGGTTGTGCTGCCAGACTGTGGTTGTGGCTTGTTGAGACCTAACAGTAAATCGGATCTGCTAGTCAGGTTTCTAGAATTGGGCAATTTCGGTGGGTTTGCTTCTGAAGCGTCCCACCTGAGGAAGAGCCTGCACCTTCCATTGTGACTTCACCCCATGGCCTTAAAGTAAAGTTCCCAGGATGCTCGATGCCTCCTTAACGCTACCTTCTAACAGTAAAGAAAGTTCTAGCCCAGAACCAGATCTTGCAGGTAGTTTTATCTTCACGAACATTTTGAAACTGGAACCATTTTTCTTTTTGATCACTGGCCCTTAAAATGGAAACAAGAGCACAAATTATAAGCCCTTCTCACCAGGGGCCCACCTCTAGCACTGTGTGTTTAGCAAGGTCCATTACCTCACTGGCACTTAACCAGCATTTCACAAGAAGATACGTCAAGCCAAGAGTGAGTTACTGGGTCTCCTGTCCCCCCAGCGGAAAGTTCTGGTTCCTTTTGGATTTTTGCCCTGTCATGTGCTGAAGTGTGTGCTGATTTTTCATAATGTCTGTAGGCTCACTCAGCCCGCAGCTTGCGTGTGTGCTTTTTTCTATGAAAAATGATGTTACTACTTCCTACGTGCAAAAGTTTATTGTGACTGTTTTGTGCTTTGCCTGAACTGGGGCCACGTGTTGCTGTGGTTAAGTAAAAATCATTGGATTTCTAAAGTGTTTCTGTAACATGTCTTTCATGGACAAGTCTGAACAGTTTGTGAAATAAAACATTTAAGACCTCATCCCAGGCTTGTAGCTATTTTGTTTACCCTGCTTCCACCGGGAAACCTTGGTCGGCCTGAATATGCTAAGTACTGCGCTGTTCCTGGACCTCCTGCAGCAAAGCGCAAAGGGGGGTCCTTTAAACCCCACGTGGAGGTGCAGGCAAGTCGCCCGCCCGGGGAGCTTGTTAAAAACGCAGATTCTTCCTGGGCTGAGCTGGGCTGGGTGGGGCCTGAGACTCTGCATTCTAACGGGCCGCTGGCTCTGCTGTTCCCTGCACCCCCTCGTGAGTGGGGAGGGGCTCAAGTTAAGTCTGTCAGCTTCTTCCCGCACATCAGCCCAGACACAGTCCCTCTCCACCGCACGTGGCCGGGGGCCCCGGCTGCCCCTTCCAGCTCCTGGCTTAGTGCCTCTGCCTGGGCTCCTGCATCCCTCCGTGTGTGACAAGCACCACTGTTCTCCATCTAAAGTGCTGAATGCACTTCCTCTTTAATAAGGGTATTTAAAGCTTTTTAAAATGTTTATTTAAAAATATTAAGTGTGGGCAGTGCCTCGGAAAGTTAAACACAGAATGATCATATGACCCAGCAATTCCACTCCTAAGGATAAGCCCAAAAGAGGCGAAAGCAGGGATTTGACCAGACTGCTCTACGCCAATGTTCAGGGCAGCATCAGCCACAAGAGTCAAAGGCGGAGGCAACCCAGGTGTCCACCGACGGACGAATGACTAGGCAAGCCGTGGTCTGCCGGTGCAATGAGCATTACTCAGCCACGGGAGAGGAACGAAGGTCTGATACCTGTGCAGCATGGGTGAACCTGGAAGATACTGTGCTAAGTGAAGGCAGCCAGACAAAAAGTGACAAATACTGTACAATTCCACTTACACGAACTATCTAGACGAAGCAAATCCAGACAGACAGACAGTGGGTTAGAGGTTACCAGGGGTGGAGCTGGGAATGGGAGTGATTGGTCCAGAGTCTCAGTGTGGGGTGATGGGAAAGTTTAGGTGATGGATTACGGTGCTGGTAGCACAATTGTGAATATAATTAATACCGCTGAGCTGTACCCTTAAAAATGGTTTAAATAGCAAATTTTATTTTTATAGATATCCTATAAATTAAAAAAAAATAAAAACGTATAGTAAGTACATAACTGTGCAGGTGGATCACAAAAGTCATAAAGATTGGATAATAATGACTGCTGTTTGGGAAGTGCTGTCAACCCCATAGAACTACCACCCCCAACCCCTTGGCAACTCCCCAGGATGCTGGAGCGTTTCCTTTCTCAGACCCCTCTGCCACTCCCTCCTGCCTCATGAGTTCTCCTAGCCCAGGAACCAGCCAACCAGGGCCCCACTCTTTTCCCAAAATTTACAACATGTAAAAGTAGTGGTGGCACCTGGGGGATGGGAAGGTGGAGAGGGAGGAAGGAATCAGGGCTTCCTCCTTGCAGAATTTGCCTGAGGTTAGTTAGGCAAAGGGCTGCTATGGTTGAATGCGGCAGCACCTCGAGGCCCCAGCCACCCTGGGGTCCCACCCAGCAGAGGGTCCGCCCACATGAGGCTGTAAACACGAGGATAGCGAGCACAGATGTGGGCGTCCCTGGATTGCCTCTACCTCTTGCCAGCTGGGGGACCTCGGGCACGTCATCTTACTTCTTTGAGCCTTGGGTTGCTCATCTACAAAATGGAAATTTATCAAAACCACCTCCCAGCACAGGAGAGAAGCAGGATGGGTCTTAATCCTATTCCTGGAGGCCTTGAGGGCGAGGAGCCACGGGGAGAGAAAGGAGAAGATGCCTCCATGTACATTGCCATGTGATGGAAAAGCCAAGGAACCCCAAAGATTGCTGGCAGCCAGTCCTCTGACACCATGAGCCAATCAATTCCTGTGGTTAAGCCAACCCATTGTATGGCATTTGTTTTAGCAACCAGGAAACTAAGACAAGTGGTCTGCGAGCCCCAAGAAAGGGAAGTGAGAATCACCAAAGGCCAGCAGACCTCAAAAAACAGGGCATAGCATAATCACTTAGCTGCTTTTCTTTTTCAAATAAGCAGAGTTACTTGAATTGATTCCACCAGATCTCTCAAAACAGCTTTGTACGGAGAGGCCAAGATACACAGAGAATTAGGAAAATGTATTATCAGCTGTGATGCAAAACTGTTGATTTGTGGATTGATGCCAGCCCAGAGAGCAGAGCGCCCCAATGGCTTGCCTCAGGGCTCTGACCTCTCCTAGTCAGCGTGGCGGTCAAAGCCCGCCACTCTCATACATTCATTCTCATTTCTTCTAGGTCTAGCTACAACTTGGGCCTATTTCTTCCTTAAGTTGACGCCCCCTTTTAAAAAAACTTTAACAATGTATATAGGAAGAAAATCCCACCTCACAGCCTTAAAGGACAATGGCATCACTTGGCATAAATTGGAGATGACTGTGGCAATAAGTAAGATGGGTGCAGGGCTTCCAGCCCTGCCGTCTCCCCTCCCTGATGGCGCCGCTCCTGGGCTGCTTTCCCTGGAGGCCTTTCTGCCTCGTCTGAGAACATGGGAGGCTGCAGCTGAAATTAGGTCAAGGCCACATGCCACAGCCCAGCAGCTGCTCTGGGAAAGGGGTGGGGGTGGAGGACCACTTCCCACCTCGTCCTGAAGCCATCCCCCGTGCCACCTGAGGGTTCTGTTCCACACTGGAGAGGGCAAGCTGGGTGACATTGCAGCCACAAATGACACCAAAATTGAGATTCCAGAAACTGAGGATGTGCTGAAAACATAGGCTAAAAAAAAAAAAAAAGATCTTTCACCAATGTCTGCAAGGAAAACCAGATTGTTCTTTGATTGTATTAATAGGAGTATAATGACTAGAATAAAGGAGGGGTAGTTCATTCTTCCAGGCTGGCCCAGCTACACCTGAATAATGAATTCCTACCTTTTAAGACGGACATAGAGTAACTTGGGAACTTTCAGTAGAAAGGAAGCAATGTACTGGAAGCTCTAGAAATCCTGACACAGGAGGAATTGGTGAAAGAACCAGAAATGTTTAGAGAAAGGGAACATGAGACCCATCTTCAAGTTAAATAAAGCTATTCCCTCAGAGGAGGCAGCACAGTATAACGATGGCGAGCTGGAGCTCAGTCCGTCCTGAGTTTGAATCCCAGCTCAGCTACTTACCAGCGTCACAACCCTAGGCCAGTTACTTAACCTCTCTGACCATGAGTGCCTCATCTGAAAAGAGCAGCAATCACAGTGTCTCCTACGTGGGGGTGATGAGGAGGGTTACACGAGATCAGACACAAGCCCTTCTCGGCCCCTGGTGTACTCAACAGCCGCCCCATATGGTGACTTCCGTGTTTTGTGATATAGAGCTAACTCCAATGGGTGCATGTCACAGGAAATCCAATTTCAACCAAATGCCATAAGGAATTTTCTAATTGACAGAGCTGTGCAAACATGAAACAGCCTGTGTGAAGAGGGAGTGAGCTCCCCATTCCTGGAAGCATGTAAGCAGAAGCTGGAAGAGCCTTTGGGCAATGGCAGAGTAGATGTGTTCTCAGGTTGGCATACCTTGGACTGGACTGACTCTAAGGCCCCTTTCCTGATTCTGTCTCCCAGCTTAGACCCTCCTTTCTCTGCCCCATCCGGAGTGCCCTGGGGAGCCAGTGGGGAAGTGAGGAGATGATACAGAGCTGTGGAATCTTGGATCCTCAAGTCATGGCAACTTCATCTTAAAAAAGAAAAAAAAAAAAACCCACCTCTGCAGCTATGTGGCTGGTCCTGAAACCACTATGTTTTATTGGGTTTTTTGTTGTTGTTGTTTAGCCACTTTCCTTTAAATCTTTCATGCCAAACCAAAACCTGTCCTAGACTGCTGCTGGGGCTTAAAAAAACCTTATAGATCCTTAGAAAAATAAATTTGGTGCAGAAGTCACGGGTTTTGGAAACCTCATGACATTCCTTTTACCCTTTCATCTTGGCCAACTGAACTGGTAGCAGCCTCCATCCAAGAAGCAGGGAGACAGGCCCTTACCCCAGTTCCCTGTGTCAGCCCCTGGCTTGGCTCCAAGGGGGGAGAAAGGCCCCCTGCGTGCCCCTGGCCGCCAGCTCGTCAGCAAGCAGGCCGCAGACTGTCCTGCTTTCACCTCCTTCGAGCAGTGGTGGCTGCGGTCCAGAGGAGGTGTCCTCTCCATCTCATCATCTCCTGGTGTCCCAGTGCCTGAAACAGGAAGCAGGGAAGGAATTCGCGTGGGCCACTTGCCTTCTGCATGCCAGGAAGCAAGGAGCCGAGCATATGCTATCTCCTTCAATAAGCACATACCTCTCTCGTTTACTTGCAGGTTTTCAGATGCTAATTCAATTAATATCAAAATATCCATTAGGAATGCCTTTGGCTGCATGTAACAGGAACCCAACCACAGTGGCTTAGTCTTCTCACACAAGTCACATGTAGGCAGTCCAGGAGTACAGTGCTCGGGGAAGTCATCAGCAACCAGCTTCCTTCCTACTTCCTGCTCTGCCAGCCTCAGCACGTGGCATTTGCCCTCAGGATTACAAGAGAACTGCTTCCTCCAGCATGTCATTTACACTCTGGGAAGGAAGAAGGGGCAATGACGAAACACAAAAAGCAATGCTAGCTAAGTCCATCCATTCTATTTCAGATATTGTATTTTTCAATTCTAGAATGCCTACTTGGTTCTTTTTCTAGTTTTATAATTCCCTGTGAAATTTCCAATTCATTCATTTACTTTGAGCACCGTTTCTTTCCCTTATGACCTTGGCATAGATGTAATAGTTAATTCCCTATCTGGGTCATCAAGTGGTCATTCTCCATTGGGCAGGGGCTGGCAAACATTTTCTTAAAGGACCCAAGGGTAAATATTTTAGCATTGTGAGCCGGAAGGTCTCTGCTGCAACTACTTAACTCTACTGTTGTAACACGAAAGCAGTCAGAGATGATATGTAAATAAATAGGTGTAACTATCTTCCAATGAAACTATTTCATAAAAGATGGAGAAACTATGTGGGCCATAGTTTGCCAGCCTCCACTCTTGCCTCTTCATATATCTACTAATTTTAGAGTATATCATAGACATTGTAATGTAAATTTTCAGCTGCTGTGGTAGCCTGACTCTGTCCCCTGGTTGTTCCAGAAAGCAGGTTCTATTTGAGTTTTATCTCCTCTACATGGCACTGACGGGCCTGTCTTCAGAGAAAAAAACTTTAAAATCACAGGAAACTCACCTCATGCTGCCCCCTTCTCCAAAGTGCGACTCCCCTGCAGTACCTGCTTGCTCTCCAACACTGTTAGGTAACTATATTCTATATTTTGTCTAGAATTATGGTTGTCATGTGCAGAAGGGTTGGTCCAATAGTAGTTACTCTGCCATTATTGGAAGCAGAACCCCTGAGTTGTCTCTTTTAATGAGGAAACAGTAAAACAATAGCTTTCCCAGAAGTCTCAGCCCGTAAATTTCCACTTACACCTTGTTGGTCAGAACTGGGTCCTAGCCAGTCCTAGCTGCAGCAGGGTGGAGAGGTGAATATGCTTAACTGAGCACATTGCAGATCCACCTACAGCAGGGACATTCAGTAGGCAGCTTGTACTTCACTTAACCACAGGTATATTACTTTCCTTGGGCTGCTGTAACCAAATACCACAAACTGGGGTCTTAAAACAATAGACATTCATTCTTTCACAGTTCTGGGGCCCAGAAGTCTGAAGTGAAGGGATTGGCAGGAGGAGACTCCCTCTGGAGGCGAATCTCTCCTTCCTTTTCCAGCCTCTGGTAGCCCCAGGTACTCCTTGGCTTACAGCTGCTTCACTCCAGACTTCGCCTCCTTCTCCTGCTGTGTCCATGTGTCCCAGGCATAGGATCTAGGGCTACTTTAGTCAGCCCAAGGGGTGCTGATGCAAAGTACCAGGCCTCTGCTGGCCTTTATAAAGGGTATCTATTTAGGGTAGAAGTTTACAGTCACAAGGCCATGAAGATTCCAACTCAAGATACCATAAGAGGTACTTTCTCACCAAGGTCATTGGCCACATGTTGAAGCAAGATGGCGGGCGATGTCTGCAAGGGCTCAGCCTGCCTTCTTCCTCTTCAGGCTCCGTGGGCCCAGCTTCTTCCAATCTCAGCTGGAGGCTGGTATGAAGCTCTTGACCCGGGCCTTGTTTCTTCCTGGGCTCAGCTGCTCTGCTCTCTTCACAAGGTCAGTGGTAGACCATCAGGCTCGCCTCCCTTCTTGGGGCCTCTGCTGCATCTAATGAGCTGTCTCTCTCCCTCTGAATTACACCCATTAAGGGGGTGGGGACTCAACACCCTACTGATGTGGCTGAGTCAAAGCCCTAATCTTAATTTAATCAAGTAAAGGTAACCATTGAATTTAATACAATCAAACTGCCACCAGGGCCCACCCTAAATCTAGGATGATGATTTCATCCCAGATCCTTAACTCATTACATCTGCAAAGACCTATTTCCAAGTAAGGCCACATCCACAGGTTCTGGGTGCACGTGATTTGGGGGGAACATTATTCAATCCATTTCAACCAGTGAACACCGACTCTGCAGGTGGAGTAATTTAGCTGATTTTCCTCAGGACATCTCACCTCCCAAGACACTGAGCTCGGAGGATGAGCTGCTGTTTGCAGTCGGGGCACAAGGCTTCTCTGCCAGGGCAGCCACTGGGAAGGCTGGTGCTGTGTCTTCTGTTTCTAATTTGCGCCCCGTCCCATTTCTCCTTTTCAGCCCCTCATAGCTTGATCTTTTTTTTTTTTTTTTTTTTTTAAGATTTATTTATTTATTTACTTTATCCATTTTAAACCCCCCCTTCCCCATTTGCTGTTTTGTGTCCATTCGCTGGGCAATTTCTCTGTGTTTGTTTCCTGCCATCCCTTTTTATCCTTCTCCTCCAGTCTTCACCAGGACTGGAGACCTCCGATGTAGGAGAGAGGTGTTCTGCCAGCTGCGCCACCTCGGTTCCTGGTTTTCAGAGCTTTCGGAGCATCTCGTCTTGACTCTCCCCTGCGTCTCTCTCCTGTTATGTCATCATCTTGCTGCATGGCTCTCGGGGCCTTATATATATGCGCCTTCTATACATATATTTTTAATTTTACCAGGAGGTCCCGGGGATCGAACCCAGGTCCCTCCATATGGCAGACGGACGCCCAACCATTTGAGCCACATCTGCCCCCCCTTGATCTTTTGAAATCTCCCCAATAAGTCACTCTTGTGAGGGGCAAGAAAGGAACCTAGAGCCCAGTGGGCCTGAGTTCAAATCCTGGCTCCACCACTTATTATCTGTGATGAGGCAGGTTAGTATAGAGAAAGAGGGAAAACAGCTGGGACCCGGCAGAGAACATGGCTGTGAGACCCCATCCAGAAACCCCCTGCCACAAAGAACAAAGCTGGAAAGTCTCCTCCAAGACCCTGGCCATGAGGTCCCATTTGGAACTCTTTCTGGGGTCAAAGGGAATCCTGGGATAACTCCAAACAAAAGGCCTCACCAATGATCCCCCAACAGTAGGAAAGGGGACGAGGAGAGGTCTTAAAAGGCCTGGCAAGGGGCCCACGTGTGCTTCTGAGCCTGTAGCAGCCTGTACCCATGTCTCGTTTTCTTGTTTCTTAATAAACTCTTTACTCCTTTGCCTACCCTATGGCGTGGCATTAAATTCTTTTATGTGACATAAGCCAAGATCTGAGAAGCCCAGAACCCAGAGTGTTCCTCTAACGGTGAGACCTTGGACAAATCGTCCAGCCTCTCAGTTTTTTCGTATGTAAAATGGGGATAAGAACAGTGCCTACTTCATAGCAGACCAAACAAATTCACAGTTTTTAAAAAGCCTTTGGAAGACTGTCTGGCACCTAATAAAGGCTACGTACAGTGGCTGCAGGTGTCAGAATGGTAAGCAACGTGCTCTGCACTGGCAGGAATTTCCTTTTCCCTCTCACCCCCCACCCCCAGGCCTCCAGGCGGCAGCCCCAGCTGTTCCTTCCAGCTCAGGGCAGGGAGGCCAGAGCAGAGGAGCTGGAACAACGCGGTCCATTTAGCTTTTGAGTTTTTAAACAGACTTTTTTTTTTTGTAATTTAACTTTTTATTTTGCCCTAACTTCAGGTTTGCAGAAAAGTTCCAAGAATAGTACAAAGAATTCCCTTCTACCTTTTCAGATTCCCCAGAGGTTAACATTTTACACATTGGCTCTACAATTTTCTTCCTCTATATATTCTTTTCTAAATGATTTAAGAGTAAATTGCAGGCATGAGACTCTGCCACTTCATCTCTAAATAGTTCAGCATGCAGTTCCTAAGAAGAGGCTGTTCTCTTCCTAAGAATAAGGTGTTCTCTTACATAACCGCAGGGTACTTAGCTAAATCAGGAAGTTAACTGGTGCGGTATTTTACCTAACCTGCAGATCTGAATCAGATCTCCCCAATTGTCCTAATAATGACTTTCATGAAGAAAGAAAATCCCAACTCATGGTTTTCAGGTCTCTTTAGTTTTCAACTGAACTTGGTTTTCAGGTCTCTTTAGTTGCCTTTAATCTGAAATAGCTCCTCAGTGTGTCTTTGCCCCAAAATGCTGACATTTCTTAAAGATTACAGGCCAAGCATTTTGTAGAATGTCCCTCAAATTAAGTTTGTTTGCTGATTCCTCATTACTAGACTCAGGGTATAGCCTCTGGCAGGAATCCTTAGGAAATCCCGCTGTGTCCTTCTCTGTGCATCTGATCAGAAGGCACAGATCTAACTGTGCCAGCACAGTATCTGGGGTGATAGGAAGCCTGCCGGACTTCTCCAGGGTAAAGTTGCTCTTCTTTTGTAATGAATTCTCCTGTGGAAAGGTCGGCCGACTGTGGAAATAGCCTGCTCCTCAGAAAACCTTCACCCGACAGGATTCTTGCCTGAAGCCAGTATTTTATGATGACTGCCAAATGGTAACTATTTAAATTCTACTCTTCCCTCCACATTTTTTAGTTGGCAAGAGGTTTCTCTTCTCTCCCATTTACTTATTCGTATCTATGTGTGCATATGTATGTATGCTGATGTTAAAATATGAATATGTATATTGACATAAATATATATGCTGATATCTAAGTCTATGTACATATGTAATGTACAGGTAAAATCAGTATGGACTTACAAATTCCTATTTTATGCAGTGGGTTACAGCCTTCTCTTGTCCTTTTTCATCTGGATGCTCAGACTGCCCCAGATCAGGCCCGGGGCAGTCCCTTCCAGCTGTCTCCTGTGCCCTTTGACACGTCCCACCCTTTTCTGAAAGCTTCCTTGATTTCAGGCACAGGATGTTCCAGGCTCATCTTGTACTTTTCTGGCCCAGTCCTGGAATCAGCCATTTCTCCAAGGAGAGCTGTTTCCGATTAGTGGAGCAGGGTATCTAAATAGACTTATAAAACTCCCTGGCGGAAAAAATAGTTCGAGGGAAAGGATGCTGAAATCTCAAAAGCCAAATATTACGGAACAAACAACAGATTTGGGAGAGTCTGGTTCCTCCTCCTTTCCCCCACTTGAAAATGGGAGAGCAGAAGCATAACAGCAGATGCTGGCAATGCCTGCAGGGAGCCCAGGCCCCTGAGCACAGCCCCCCTCCCACCACAGCCACCGACAGCCTCTGACAGATTCCCCAGAGAGCCCCTGATATGAGGAAGAGGCCTAGAGCCTACTCTCGGGGAGCAGGGAGTGCTTCAGGGGCAGCTGGTGGGGAAACAGATTTAGAAAAAAATCATAAATAATTATAAAATATTGCATGGAACATACTCAAAATTTTTTTGTTGTTTATCTGAAATGTAAATTTAACTGGGTGTTCTGTATTTTATCCAGCAACTCCAGGGGCCAGAGCAAAAGGAGGGCCAGGCCCAAGCCCCCTGGGGGAGCAATTACCACTGGGCGAGTGCCTGGGCTCAGGGAGCCAAGGGCAGGGAGGATGGGGGGAAGCATGGGACGGACTTTGGTGGGAGCCACAGGGGTCCTGAGCCACGAGGCACAGCCCTGACCTTGGGTGTCAAGGAGGTCAAAGGCCACCCCCAGGAGGAGGAAGGCAGGCCATCCGAATGATCGGATTTAATACTGAAGCAGCAGGCAAAACCAGGATGCTTTTCCCTGAATGAGGAGCCGAGTGTGGTGGGGGTGCAGGGGGCAGGTCTCCCCATCTGGACGTCACTTCATCATAGAAGAACCAAGCTGCCCCTGACTGTGCGCCTCAGGCGCTCTGGGTTGAACCTCACAAGCCCACGAGGCAGGAGAGGGAACTGGGGCTCAGCAGGGCTAAGCAGCTCGCTCGAGGTCCCGGTCACAGAGCCTCGCCCTGGCCTGAACTGACCCCCAGCTCAGCCTTCCTCGGGGACTGAGGTGATCTCCAGGCTTCCTTCCATCTCCAGTGGCCTCTAGCTTGCCTCTCACCCCGTGTGGCTTTTAAAGTCAAAACGGAGGTGCCAGGTCGAGCAGCTGGGCCTTCCCCAGGCCCCCTTCTCTGTTCTCGTTGGCCTGGGAGCCACCTGCTCTGGCCAAATGGGTCAGTTGACATGGACACATTTGTTTATGGGTGTGCACCAGAGCTGACTTGGCTTTGCCGAAGAAGTGAGTTGACCTTGTCACGTGGGCTGGGGTGGGGTGAGCACGTGTGAGCAAAAACCCTTTGGATGCCCCCGAGGGGCCCCGGCCGGGGTCCTGCAAGGGCTGCCTTTCCTCCCTGGTGGGCCCGGAGCTGCCAAGACCATCCAGAGCAACCTTCTCCCCCCTCCCCAGGCCCGGGGGGATCTGCCGGGAGGCTGGCAGAGGCGAGACGCCTGGTCCCAAGCGGGGAGCTGAAACCACGGCTCTGCATCACTGCAGCTATTTGGCACTGGGCAAAGATGCATGAAGACAGCCTAATGCCAGCCCTCCTGCCCGCTTCCTCCCCTCTGCCCTTTCCGTGGCCTTCCCCAGCTTATGTTCGGAGGGTAACAAACATGGTGGGAGACCAGAACGGAAGGGCCCCAATGCCCCTCTAATGAACTGAGCCTGCCAAGGCATTATCTCTCTCTTCACAGTGAGCCCATGAGAGCTAGTACTGCATGCACTTCTCAAGTGCAGAAACTGAGGCTGTGAATTGACTCATCAGGCAGAGGTAATACAGATAACAAGAGGCAGAGCCCAGACCCCGCCCGTCCCTTTCCATGAGCCCAGCTGCACTTGAACGTGGCAATTGTGCCCGGGATGCCCAGCCCCGGGTCGCACGGCTGCCCAGAGGTGCAGAACACCTGCCTTGCACCCCTGCCCAGCCCTCTCAGAGCCTCAGTGGAATACCTGCCTGCCTCACAGACTTGCCCAAGGTCACAGGACCAAGGTCACAGGGCTGGTAGGTGCCTGGGCTGGGCAGGACACCCAGACCATGGGACTGCTCTGGTACCTGCTTTCCTTGCCATCTCCCAAAGTCTCTGCACTTCCTCTTCTGAGGACGTCAAAGCCCAGGCCATTGAGTGCAAGTCCTCAGCCCAATGCTGGACACTTTACCATCCCCAGCACTGCCAGACGGGCCATAACTAATGGTGAGAGTCTCTGTGCGGTCTCTGAGCTGTGTGGCCTTGGGAAAGTTCCTTAACCTCTCTGTGCCTCCCACATAGCCATATGGGACAAAAATAGTATCTATCTCAAGGATTGCTGTGAGGATTAACTGAATGGTGCCTGTAAAGTGCTTAAAATAGGATCAATAATATAATAACAAAGAAAGCACTGTAAATGCGCCTGTTAATATTTAACAGTTATAAAAATAACTGACCAAGTAACACTTTGAGGGAGGGAGGGAGGGTGGGAGGCAGGGCTGCCTTCACTGACCCTGGAGAAGCACATGCACACCCCTGGGCCTGTTTTCCGGTTTCAGCAGCTCCCGGGCCACAGGGCAGGATGTGTGTGGTTGTGAGCTCACGCCCAGGAGTGACGGAGTGCAGTGTGACAGGCAGCCTCTGTTTCACTTTCTCAGCCCCAGGGAGAAGAGGATTTGTCTACGCCACTCCCCCTTCCCGATTTTCCACACACCCCCAGGTGTTTTACTGGGGAGGGACTCAGCGGGTCCCTTGGCCCTGGTGAGCTGCCTTTGACCAGTTCCCTAAGGACGCAGCCTCCAAAGGCAGCCCTGCCGCAGGGAGCCAGGGGCTGCTGGTGACGGAGTTTAAACCCCTTCCCTCCTCTCTACTCCCTCAAAGCCTGGCTCCCCCGGGCTTTGGAAATCAATGGAGAAAATGACCTTGAACTCTTGTGTTTCCTCTCTCTCTCTGTAAAGGGAAAGGAAGAGGGGGCGGATGTGGCTCAAATGGTTGGACGTCCGCCTCCCATATGGAGGGACCTGGGTTCAATCCCCAGGACCTCCCAGTAAAATAAAGAAAACTATAGAAGGCGTGTGAGCATGCCAGGACCCACCAAGCCACGCAGCAAGATGATGATGTAACAGGAGAGTGACACAGGGAGAGCCAAGACGAGACACATGGAAAACCAGGAACTGAGGTGGCGCAGGTGGTAGGAGGCCCCTCCCCACCCTGAAGTTTCCCAGGATCGAATCCCAGTGAAGATAGGAGGAGAAGGATGAGAAGAGAGGGCAGGAAACAGAGAATTGTCCAGCGAATGGGGGGATTAAATGGATAGAAAGTAAGTAAGTAAATAAATCTTTACCAAAAAAAAATGGGAAAGGAAAAAGGGAGAGTCATGGCCCAATGGAGCATGATGGAGACACTGTGTCCCTAACGCATAACAAATGCGACTCGAGCTGTGTCTTCAAGATCTTTTCTTTTCTTTTTTTATTTTTTATTGTTGTTTTTTTTTTGTATCTTCAAGATCTTATGACTGAAACCAGCCGGTTATTCCCAAAATGCCCCGTTTTCTACGTAACAGGCAATATTCTCAGCTCTTTACCAATATCACTCATTAACCCTTCTATCAGCCCATGAGGTAAGTACGATAATTATCCCCAGTTTACAGATAAGAAAACCGAGGCAGAAAGAGGTGCCGTGACCCGCCCTGACCCGCCTAAGTCACGCAGACAGTAAGGAGCAGAGGCAGGATTTGAACCTGGGCAGCCAGGTCCTGGAATGCCCGCTCAGAAGCGCTCTGGGCCCCGGGGGGAGGCACCGCCGGGCAGTTCGTCATGGCCACGAGTTCTGGACCATGGGCCTGGGTGCAGCTGCTGTGGGGCATTAACCTCCTGACACGCGCAAGTCTCCAAACTCGGCTCACAAACGGCTTTTCTCACACTCACAGGCCTGAACGGGCAGCACGCTTCAGAGCTACCAAGGGGGGCCAAGGAGCGGGGGCATATCGAAGGAGGCCAAGGGCACACCTGGATCCCGGAGCCAGGAAGGACTTTGTTGGGGTGACTGCAAACGGGCTGTGGGCGAGCACCAGTGTCATAGCTGAGAAGTACACGGCAGTAAGCTAAGTAGTGCTGTGCCCTGGAAGTGTCTGGGGATAGAGTGGGCTGATACCTGCCATTTACTCTAACGGCTCAACACAGCTACACCCAGGTACGTATATAAACACATAGACGGTAAGAAAGACAAAGCGAGCAGGACAAAGTGCAGACAAACTGTGAATCTGGGTGAGGGGCTTTTAGGCGTCCCTTATATTATTCCTGGAATGTTTCTGTAAGTTTGAAATCATGCCAAAATTAAAAGATACAAAAAATAACAGCACAGCGATTTCAGTGGCACGAACGCTGTGACTTGACAAGCACAGCTGGGTCCCATTTTCTCAGACTGTGGCCATTGCCGACACTGAGATGCACCTGGCGCTTCTCGGCCGCCCACCGCCTGCCAGGCCTGCCCCCTGCCGCCATTTTGCTGCTCAGGGACAGCCCTTTGCCCCAACTGTCAGAGAGGCCACAGCAGACCCGGAAATGCTTGCCTTTTCCTCCTCCCACCCCAGTGAGAACAAAGCACCTACCATGTGCCAGGCCCTGGTCTGGACCCCAGTGGCCCAGCAGTCACCAGGCAGAGCCCACCCCTGCCCTCATGGAGCTGATGAGCAAAAGGCAAGGAGAAGAGGGGCTGAGAGCAGAGCTGCAGGCTGCTGAGGGTCCCCACCGGGCCTGGGCGGCGTGGTCCAGGGAGGCTCTGGGAGGAAACTGTTTTCACCACGGCCCCAGGGAGGTAGCAAGGCAGAGAGGACAAGGGGGCAGAATGTTGCTAGGCAAACCTGCGAGGTAGGATGATTAGCCCCATCGCACAGTTGGGGCACCGAGGTCGCAAGCGTGCGTCGAGCTTGCCCGCGGTCCCACGGCTGGGACGTGGCTGTGTTTGGCTTCGAGCCGGGACATCGCCACCCCCTGTAAGAAAGGGTCGCCCTCTGCCTGGGACTGGAGCCCACTGATGTCAGTTGGGATATCGGGCCCAGGGTCCCCACCCTTCACCCGCTCTCTCAGCCCTGCCGTCCTCTACTGGGGAGTGGGGGGAGCCACAGGTGCTGACGTGCAGGTCTAGCTCGGCCACTTACAAGCCCAGTGGCCTTGGGTCCAAGCCTCCATCCCCTGGCCGCTAAGATAGGGCCATAACGGTGCCCAAAGCATTGGCTCAGAGCCCGACACGCTTCTTCAGGACAGCGCTTGATGCCCGTCATCACGGCGGCCATTTCAAAGCCGAAACACTTCATTCTCTCTCTTCCGGGCCCAGATGCTAAGGAATTAGGCCCAAATCTTAGGATTCAGCCAATTCCTCCGTTCCAGACTGTGTGGGTTTATTTTTCCTCCTGTTGCTTTGCCAAAAGCAAGAGTCACAAACCTCACCACTGGCCCCTTAGTAAGAGGAGAATTATTTTAACCAAAAGGACACTGATTGCAACAGGAAAACCTGAGGTGTCAGCACGGAGAGGTCCCAGCTTGGAGTGGCCTCAGGGTCTCCGTGCTTCATGTGCCACTGGCCCCTTCCAGTATAATCCCTGTTCTGTCCCCATGGGCTCTGGGACTTACCTGCAGAGCAGAGTGGAGGAGGGCAGTTTAGAGGCTGGCTCACAGAGGTGAGGCTTGTTTGGGCTGGACTTGTGGCCTCAGTTTTCCCAGCCGGCTGCCATTCAACATGGCCCAGGAGCCCCCTGTGTGGGAAGGTCTTACCACATGACACAATGGCCTCGCCAGACTCCAGCAAGCTGGGGCGAGGCATGGACCTTCCTGGCGGGAGTCAGAGCTCTGAGAGCATCCGGGCTGGGGGCTGCCTTTGGCAACCCCGACTGGCCTGTCCCTGCCAGGGGCAAGGCGTTAAAGCAGGCAGAGAGGATGTTTGGGAGACGGCACGGCTAGGCGGCTCTGTTTGCTGGGCGCGGCCCCTGTCTCTCTTTGGACTAAGTACCGGGACCATTTCCCCAGTAACGACACTGGACTGATCATGCCATGCTCAGCATGTGGGATCACAGATGCCAAGAGCTTGAGTGTAGACTGATGCACCGCACCAGGCGATCCCATATCCCAAATTCCAGCAAAAAGCCGAGGATGGAGAAAGCCACGATGCAGACGCACTATGAGTCGCGCTGGGGCTCTAAGATGGTGTCTACGGGCTGCACTGAGCGCGTTCCCCTTCATTCCATCACCTGCAGTAGTAGCAGGCACACACTCTCTGCTGAGCCCCAGGGGAGGGTGGTGGCCCAGAAGCACCCAGGATTCCTGCTCTCCTGGGGTGTACAGCAGGCAAAGTCACCCAAGCAACTAGAGAATGAAAAGTGGCGTGAGGTGCCACACGGTGGGGGGTTTAGTCCACAAAGGCAGGGAGGCTTCCTGGAGGAGGTGTCTGTGCTCTGTCTTGGGAGCACTGGGCTGCAGCTATTTAAAGGTTTTAATCCAGGATGTGATCAGATTTGCATTTTGAAAGCTCATTCTGGGGACAGGGTGGAAAACAGACCGGTGGTGTCTTCCTGGAAGTGAGGCCAGTCAGGAGGTTGTGCCCTGGCCCAGGTGACAGGTGGGGGCAGCTCGGGCGGGGTTGGTGGCCACAGGGATGGAGGGAGGGAGGTGGGTTGGGATGTTGTGAGGAGCCAACCCTGAAGGATTTGGGGAGACGGATGTCTGGCTTAATGAAACTGGACAGATGGTGCTGATGGTCAATCCAGGCTGGGGAAGGGGGTAGAAAGGAAAATGGTTGTCATAGTTAAAAAAAAAAAAAGTAATCTACAATAGATTACCATTGTTTAAAAATGTACAGAATGTGATTGAAGACTGATAAAAGCAACTTAAATAGAAATTTAAAAAAATATATATGTACAGAAAAAAAAAGACTGAAAGGAAATTAACTAAAGATTAACAGTGGTTCTTTCTAAACAGGGGAATTTCTTCTTTCTACTTGTTTCCATTTCCACAATTTTCATTAATGATCATGTACTAACTTTGTTAGTAGGAAAAAACCACGCAAAGGGATCAAGTCTGGGAAAATCCAGGCCTCTAATGGAGGTACTTTTTCAGCTTTTTCCAGAAAGTACCTCTGACTGGTCAGCTGGGACAGGGCTCAAAGAGGGAGAGGGGCTTCCCGGCACTGGGCCTGGCCGCCCCTTCCCCTAACCTCACCCGTTTCTGCTACGATGCCAGCCCCACTCGTCCCTGGGGGACTTCTTTGAAGGAGATTTTGCTCCTTTATTAAATCCTGGTTTGTGCATTATATTCTGGATTCTTAAAGTTCATTGTAAAAAAAAATGTTAGGGTAAACGTTATATTTTCCCCATTTCTCCAAAAGAGACATGCAAAGGGAGCCTCAGCTAGATGCAGTTGACATTTTCCTGTAGCTCTTTGGTCTTTTAAAAAATAAGGAGTTCCCTCCCCTGCTTTCAAAAAGGGCAGGGTACTCTGTTTTGTTTCATTTCTAGGCCCCAAAAGATAGGATGTGGGTGGGGAAGAAATGACTTTGAAGAAACCTCCACCACAAATCCCAGCCGTCTGCTTGGGAAGGACGAAGGATTGGCTGAGATCCTCCGAGAACGTAAACCGGAGCGCCCAGGCAGGGCGCCGCAGGGCCCCGACATGTGGGGCCCATCAGGGAAAGAGCACAGACGCATTCCAGAGAGGGAAACAGAGCGCAGAGTGCCCTGACTCAGAGCTGCTCCCAAAGGCGGGGGGAGGGGCACAGACGCTGAGCCCAAAGTGTAGGATGCTTTAATTGGGTTCCTGCTCCAATACCTCCGAGCTGTCACCGGGAGGAGGGAGGATGGCTCCAGCTGGAAGGAATTGCAGGACGAGCCTCTTCTCCTGCCTTGACAAAATAGCCACGGTAATGGGGGGGGGGCTGTAGTGATGACAGCGGCCTCCGTTTCTTGATTATTCACTGAGCAGCACACCCTGTCGTAGGTACTGAACACATTCAATCTCCATAACACCTGTGAGGACGGGACTGTCCTCAGTTTGCAGATGGAGAAACCGAGGCATAGAGCTTTTGAGTGATGCGCTCAAAGTCTCCCAGCTAGTAAGAGGCAGGGTCAGGGGAGCGAATGTGGCTCAGTGGTTGAGCACCTGCTTCCCACACACAAGGTCCTGGGTTCAATCCCTGGCCCCAGCACCTGAAAAAAAAAAAAAAAAGGCTGGGTCAGGATTCAAATCCACAGCTGTGTGACTGGGCCCCATCACCGGGGACTTGGGTTCAGTTGGTCTAAAGGGAGCATGGGTGGGGGGGGGTTAAGCTCCCCAGGTACCTCCAGTGTGCAGCCAGGGCTGAGTTCTCACAGTCGAGCATGCCTGTGCGTCCCCGAGAGGGCTTACGACAGCTCGTTCAGGAGGTCTGGGGTGGAGCCCCCAAACCTGCATTTCTGACAAATTCCTGGTGAAGCTGATGCTCCTGGCCCGGGAACCCCACATTGAGAACCATCACACTGCACCAGTCTGTCCGTGGCAGCAGAAACCCTGTTCGTGCAAACATTCATTCAATGAGCATTTATTGAGCCCCTACTGTATGCCAGGCCCCGTGCTAAGTGTTGGTGGGTGACTTAGCCAGACCCCCCTTGCCCTTGTAGAGCTTAAATTCCCATCTTCTGCTCCCCTGTCTTCCATAACGTGGAGCACTTTGGGGGGCTCAGGGTTAGGGGGCTTGTGGAACAAGACAGGATACTCGTGCTGGGGGCTGGAGGTACCCCTCGGCCTTGCAGCCCGCCCGCCCTGCCCAGTCTGGGGAACGCTCAGTTTGTTCTTGGCCCCTAAGCTAATCCTTTGTCCAAACTTCCCCCCTCTAAACCAGTTACATAAGTGTTCCCTGAGGCCCGGAAACTTCCAGATGGCCCCGCGGCCCACCCCACCATCTGCTCTGGGATGTCAGGGCCATCTCTTCCCTGGCCCCAGATATTCCCAGAGCAGCTGCCAGAACGTCAGGGAGGCCCAGCGTGCCAGGTGTGACCCCAACCTCAGCGACAGCTTCTGTGTGCCCCTGGCTCCTTGTGAGCGCAGCTGGGCCCACAGGGCAGAGCAGGGGCCCCGGGGCCCAGAGCGGGGCCACGGCACACACCAGCTGTCTTGTGGCCTGAGAGGGAGGGCCGCTGGCCACCTGCGCCTGCAGCCAGCAGTCTGGCCCTTGCCCCTCCTCTCTGCTCAGCCGGATTTCTGGTCCCTCTTGCTTGGCAGAATGTTCTCCCACCTGCCAAATCATCCTCATGCCACGTCCAGGGGGCCGCCGTGTTCAAAGGCACACGGTACCTCAGAATTGCCTGGAGAATGTGCTCAGGATGCCCCTCCGTGGGCCCTGCCCCAGAGAGTCTAATCCCACAGGAGTCCTTATTTTTGACAAGGTCCCCAGGGGATTTTGATGCAGGGGTTCCTCAGACCACACTTTGGGAAACACTGATCCACGCGATAAACGCTCATTTTATGTGATATACACAGGAGGGAGGGTAGAGAGCTCTTATTTATTTACATACTTCTACATATATACATGTATATATTCATTTATGAATAGATGCATTTCTCCATAACATACCCCCTGTGTGTGTGGATGTGTATAGAGAACCTGGCAAACTGGCCTTCACGCCCAGTGACACCCGAGAGTGGAGCCTCTGAGCAAAGCAAAGCAGTCGACCAAATTGTGGGTTTTTTCCTTACAGACCACAGCTTTCCAGCTGACGCTTGCTGTCTCCACTCCCATGTGGCTTCCCGCCTTCTCCCCTGGCTCCGTTCCCGGACCCCTCTGACGGCCAGCCCCGGGCTCCTGTCTTCCCATCCTGCCCACCCTCCCGAGAAAGCGCCTCCTGCCCCCTGCTTTAAATGCCACCCGCGTGTGGGTGACGCCCTCCCACCTGTCCTCAACTCTTGCCTCTCAGTTCAGAGTTCCAGAAACATGGAGCCCCAGAGCCGGCCACCCACCCCTGGACGTCTTCCAGACGGTCGTGAAGACAGCAAACGTCTCGACCTGAGCCCACGGCCTGCTCTATAAAATAAGCGCCTTCGTCACGGTGATCTTGGAGGCTGCTGCGACATGTGGTAAGACACCTGGGAGAACGCACGGGGGAAGCTCAGGACCAGAGGTTTCCGGGCAGCAGGCAGAGTGCATGCTGCCTGGGTGTGGTGAGACCCTCCTCCAGGTGGGCCCCTCCATGTTCAAGGTCAGGGTTGACAATTGTTCTCCAAAGGCTCTTGGAAAGACCTTCCCTTTCTTCCCCTGGTGCATGAAACTTAAGCCAAAAGAGGACAGGCTTCCTGTCCTTCAGCGATGAGCCATGGGGTTTAAATGGGACTCTCCTCCCACCCCCATTCCCAGGAGAGGAGAACCAAGGACTCGAACTTGTTCTTACTCAAGTGCAAATGACTGCTAGCAGGAGCCAAGAGGAGATTTTAGAAGTGAGATGGACAGCAAATACAAGGACCCTGTCATTGGAGTCCAGAAAGCAGGTGACCCCTGCCCCACCCCTAGCTTCACTCAGCACTTGAGGGGCAAATACCCCCCTCAAAGGAGACCACCACTAGGGGGCAGCAGAGCGCCAGGGGCCGAGGTATGAATACCAATTGAGGGGTCAGAATTAATACCTCGGTCACTGTGAAACTCCTCCCCGGCCTCACCTGGGCAGTGTGCTCCACCGTGCGTCCTAGGCAGAATGCCAGTCGGAGGTCCAGGAGGCCCCGTGGAGAAGCAAGCTTCGCAGTTTGGGCCCAAGCCAAGCTGGAAGCGCTTTAGCCAAGAAGGTCCTCTGAGCCGCTGCGACAC
The DNA here is from genome assembly GCA_026826555.1 of Tolypeutes matacus. Taxonomy (NCBI): domain Eukaryota; kingdom Metazoa; phylum Chordata; class Mammalia; order Cingulata; family Chlamyphoridae; genus Tolypeutes; species Tolypeutes matacus. Next base: position 3,476,821 of record JAKSZT010010873.1, on the reverse strand, counting down.
TGAGGACGTCCTGATGCCTCTAAATCAGAGGTTCTCACGGGGGGGTCCCTGGACCAGCAGCAGCAGCCTTACCTGGGACGCGTCAGAAATGCAGATTCCCGGGCCCTGACCTGCGGGATCGGGTCGCTTGGGTTTCCAGAAGCCCTCCGCGGGTTCTGGCGCAGGCTGAGGCTTGAGAACCACTGTTCTCAACGGACCAGTCGCGATGAGAGCTTGGGCTCACTGACCCCCAGAAAAGCTCCACCTTCCCAGGCCCAGAGAGCCGGGCACAGATTCCGCAGCCCCCTTGAGGGCAGCTGCTCAGACTCGTCTCCAGGAGGAAATGTTCACAGCTTGTGCCAAATGTTTGTCCAGAAAGTGAAGGCCTGGGAAGCAGCCCAGGAAGCAAGGGGCCCCACACACTGACAGAGGGAGTGTCCCCTGCCCTGGCAAAGGGGAAGGCTCAGAGGGAATGGACAGGGCTCCTGGCATGAGGCTTCCCGGGCAGCACAGGGACTCTGCGTCCTCTGCCTCCTCCCCTTGGTCAGAACCCTCCCACGTCCCCCATCACCTGCACGTTGGCCTCTGCACTCTGGAGGCGCCCTAAGGCCCATGGCCTGACCCCTGCCAACCTGTGCACTTAGCCCAGTCCAAGTTCTCCAAGCTCCCTCAGACCTCAGGGCCTTTGCACAGGCCATTGTCCACCGGATCCTGGCCGAGCGCCCCTTGGCAAGTCACTGCCCTCCAGGCCTTGGTTTCCTCTGCTGTCAAAAGAGAAGCCTCCTCAGGCTGTTTGAGACACGCACACGGGGCCAGGGGCCAGGGCAGGCGGTAGCCCCACTGACTCCTGCCACAGGGACAGCTCCTTCCTGGAGCCGCCTGCCCAGTGTCCACCCAGCCCTCCAGCTGCAGCCGCTCGTGCTCTGTCCTGGAGCCTTCCAGACTGCCCAGCTCACTAGGCCTCTCAGCACATGACTCTGGTCCTCTTCCCCGCCACACCGTCCACTCCTGACAGGCAGGGCCGGCTCCTCGATCGCCTCCACACGCCCCTCCCAGCCAGGGCCCCTTGCAGCCTCCGCAGAGGAGTTCAGTTTCCAAACAGTCTCTTTTCCATTAGCTCCTTGACCTCAAAGTCACTGCCCGGAGGCAGGGGGGATTTGGTGGGTGGGAAACTGAGGCTCGAGCACCCCGCTCCAGCCCAGCCTTCTCCCTTCCTCGGCTTCACCGAGGCTCAAGATGGCAGAAGAGGCCCAGCCAAGTGCTGAGTGGTGACGGGCACAGTCCACGTCGTTTAAACAAAGTCCCCCCACGCAGCCAGCGTGCGAAGTCACAATTCCTTTCGCCGAGAAGAAGCTGCCCAGAGGGCTGGAGTTTGCTGAGTCACCAGTCCTAGCTCCAGAGCGGGACATGGGCAGGAGGGGCCGCCCTGCCTCCCCGGCCCAGCTCCAGCACCCACAGCGCCAGCTCGGCTTATCGTCCCTTCCTGGGGAGCCTGAGGGCCACCCTTCTGGGAGGAAATTGGGACAAGCTGTCAGGCCAGCAAGTTCCCATAACAGCCCAGAAAACGGCAACGGGGCCAACTAGAGACTTTGGTGGCAAACCAGACCTGGGTTCGAATATCGGCCCCTGGGCATCCAGCAGCGTGACCTGGGAAGGTTGCTGGCTCTCTCCTTAGCTCTGAAAGGGGGAACGTGGTGCATAACCATTGCCCGTGTGTAGCCATTCTGGAGGACGCCCGTGAAGTGCTGGGCAAAGTGTGCACAGAATAAACCCTCGGTGAACGTCACTTATTTGTAAGAAGGTGACTGATTTGTAAAATTCATCAGCAAACCTAAGGAAGAAGCAGAGTGAGAGAAAATCTACATTTTCAGTGTGGCTTAGCCATGGACAAGGGCAGAACCCCCAGCATGAGCCACCAGTGGGGGGCAAGGGGCCTGACATGGGAGGGGGAGACTGGGGGGGAGGGGGGAGGCAAAAGGCCACGGGAGCCACCAGCCTGAGGTGTCAGGGAGCAGGAGAGAGGTTTTGGGGTGGGGGAGAGTGTGGGCTCTGACCTGGCTGACACGAGCTTGTGGAGAACAGGAGAGGAGAGAGATGGGCGCTCGGGAACTATTGCAGTGACTGTGGCTGGATCCACCCTGATGACATTTCAGTCCCCTGATAGCCGCAGGCCAAAGACCGATTCCCTTGGAAAGTTCCGGCCCGGCTGGCTGGTGTTTCTCGGAGGCTACAGCTTACCTGGATTACATATCACCGTCATTAGCTGAGCCCCCGGAGAGCAGGAGCCACGTCCAGGCTTGCAGGAGGGAGGGTCCGAAGGTGGGAAAAGACCCCGGAAGCCTAGTCTAAGTCGGAGCTCAGCCCCACCCGCAGAGCCCAGCCTGCGGGGGCAAGTAAGAGCCCACGTTGGTTTCGAAGCGTTTTCAAGTGGGAAGGACCCGGGTGGATTAAGCTTAGCCTTAGTGCGTTCGTTTCCGAGGGCTTCTCTAACAAACCACCAGAAACTCGGTGGCTTCAAACAGCACCCGGGTCTGGAGGTCAAGGCGTTGGCAGAGCTGCATTCCTTCGGGAGGCGCTGGGGAGAACCTATGTCCTTGCCATTCCCTGCTTCTGGAGGCCCCTGCGTTCCCCAGCTCGTGGCCCCTGCCCCCAGCTTCAAAGGCAGCGGTGGGGGGTTGAGTCCTTTCCGCTCGAAAGCTGGGGAGAAGCTCTCACTCTGATTTTAAGGACTCGTGTGATTAGATTGGGCCCACTGGGATAATCTGGGGACATCTGCAAGATTCCTTTTGCCATGTCAGAAAACATTATTAGGTTCTGGGGATTAGGATGTGGACATCTTTGGGGGCCGCTCTTCTCCTGAGCACAGCCCCCATTGTCTATACTTGCCCCACTGGGGCAGGCAGAAGAGGCCCCTCACTCTCCCCTTCTTCCTTTAATGATAGAATGCCTCATTTTCATTGCACCTAGGACTGCCCAGGTATGGACTACATTTCCCAGCCTCCTTTGCAGTGAGGAATGAGCGTATGACTCTGTCCTGGACAGTGGAGTATGAGGGTGATATGTGCCTCTCCTGGTTGTATCTTTTAAAAGAATGGGTGTGGGCTTCCTTTGCCTTTTCCTCCTTCCCACTGTCTGGGATGTAGACATGATGGCAGGAGCCAAAGCAACCACTTTGGATCCAGAGATTTAAAAAACCATGTGTTGACATAGCAGAGTTGTCCTATCAGCCCTAGACCACCTACCTCTTGGTTGTGAAAGAGAAATTAATGTCTATCTTCTTTAAGCCAGTGTATTTGTTACAGCAGCTGCTACTGTACCCTGACTGAGACACATGGACTTATGTATCTCAGAGTTTGCCTTGTTCTTCACACTGTCAGGGAACCCGGGGCCTCCGCCCTTTCTCTCCTTAACCCTGCTGAGCTTGTGGAAACTGCAGACCAGATCATCACGTTCTTCTGACTCAGGCAGAGAGGGGAGACTTGCCAAAATGGGCGTGCTTTAAGCCCTAGAAGCGGGGCTGTGGCGGCAGCAGCAGCAGCAGTCGGGAGCCTATTAGATAGGCAGAGGCTCTGGCTCCAGCTCAGACCCACAGACTCAGAACCTGCCTTTAACAAGCGCTGGTCTTGGCTTTCCAAGTCTTCGCACCTCTCCGTGTGCTAAACTTCCTCCTGAATTTCAGCTGTCCCTGGATCCCCAGGGTCATCATCTGGACCCCGGGAGAGGGAGAGGTGGTTTTAGACTCTCTGCTCTGGCGCTGATGAAGGTGACACCACTTTTTTGGTTTTCTTTAGTGGGTTTGGCATAAGATTAACTTGATAACATGGAGAAGTCTGTAGGTCCTGCTCCTGGACCAGGTCGCCCCTCTAATTTTGGAGGATGCTGGGGCACGCAGGAGATGAGGCAGCAGAGGTGGCCACTGCAGGTAGGTCAGGAACCCCAGCTCTCTCACACTTCCATACGTGACATTCCCAAATTTCCTTTGGAGGAAGCTATCTCCATGTATGAAAAGGCCAGGAGTCTTGTTTCCAGGTCCCTTTGCATGGTGAGACCATTATTTCTACTTAGATAGTATTTTTTTTAGATAGTGCTCATTCATTTGCTTAGTGGATATTTAAGTGTCTGTGAAGGGCAGGCACTGCCCTAGAAACTGGAGATACAACACTAATCAAAGCCAGCAACATTCCCTCATGGAGATTCCATTTTAGTATGTGCAATAGACAATAAACATAATAAAGAAGCTATATGGATTGTCAATGGAGATAGTGAGTGCTGGGGGGGGGGGAACCAAAACAAAGGGGGGGTGGGGAGAGGCACATCATGGAGAAGGGGAAGAGCTGCAAGTCTCTGAGAAGGCCTTGTGGATACGATGACATCTGAGGAGACTGTGAGCCACCTGGCTCTCTGGGGGAAGAGGTTTCCAGGCAACAGAACAGCTAGTGCAAAGGCCCTGAGGCCAGAGCGTGCCAGGTATGTTGGTGGAACATTCCAGATGGAGGCCAAGGCAGCTGGAGTGCCACAGCCCATGAGGAAGGAGAGGAGGCAGGAAGGTAGCAGGGAGGTGGGGCAGAGGTGGGATTATGGGGTCTCGCAGAGTCTGCTGGAGCCCCGCCCCTGTCCCCCATGACTTGCGGTGTGGGTTGATGCCAATGGCCTCTAAGCTGCGTGCTCTGCCCGAGGCCTTTCCCTGGCCACAGGAGCAAGCTCGGCCTGCTTGGGAGCTGCCCGGAGGCTAGAGAACCGTGATGACCTCCTCCAGGTCTGCCCAGGACTTGCCCGTGTTGGCACTGGAAGGCTAACCCTGCTGTCCCAAGAGCAGCCTTCTAGCGATGGACGAGCAGGGGTGGACAAAGCCCCAGTTCCTCCCCGCCTGGGACCCTGGTGCGGCAAATGTGCCACGTCCCCGAGTCCCCAGCAGCCACGAGCCCTGGCCACCCACAGGCCCCCCGCTCAGCACTGCTCTTTATGGGCTGCCCTCCTTTCCCTGACTCCCTTTCCCCATTCCCCCACTCGTGCTCCCGGGAGCACTGACCCAATAAACTATTTGCCCTGGAATCCTTGTCTTGGGCTCTGCTTCTGGGGGAGTCAACCTGGAATACAGGGCAGTGGGGGGCCCAGTGGATACTGCAGGGGGACTACACCACCCCTTTGAGCTGCCCCTGACTTGTCGGGAAGGTCCTTGGAATTTGGGGGTCTCCCTGCCCTGGGCCCCTGTGGGCCAGTGCTGAGTCCTGGCCGCGCATCAGAGCTCATATTACTGTTGAGGAGCCGGAGACCCCGGGTGCGTCCCCAAACGCTTAGGTCATCCCAGCCGCTCTGCCGTCGCCAGCGACTCTGGGACCTCGGAGCCTCCCCCGAAGCAAGGTGGCCAAGGGCACAACCCAGGGCCAGCAGCCTGCGTCCTCGGGCGGCCTGCGTCACTGCCGGGAACGTCGGGCTGGGTGGCGGCTGCCCGCCCACCTCCAGGCCCCGCCACGGCCGCTCAGCGTACAGTGCCCGCTCGGGCCGGCTGGCCTGGACGGGGCCAACGGGCCGCTCTTGCCGCTTGGTTTCGAGTCCGGGTGCTGACCTGGCCTGCACTCGCTCCCTGTCCTTCTTTGGCTCTACCGACACTGACCTCAAATTGCCTTCCGGGCCTCCAGCCTCTGGCCTCTCTCTTCCCATTGCCACGGGATGCCCAGACGTGTTGATGAACTTCCCAGGATGGCGTGAGTGCCCGTCCCCGGGCGCTGACCCAACGGGGGCTGGGGCCCAGCTGGCAGACTTGACCCAGGGCGGCCGCCCCCGGCCGGCCGACCAGGGCCCTGGCCACTGTGCCACGCCCGTGGCCACTGCCACTTGCATCACAGCCTAGGGAAATGGCACCGCTGGGCACGACTCCAAAGAACACAAGGAACGGGGCTCTAGCTGTGACCTGCCCTTCTGCAGCCCCCTCCCAGCATTCGTGCCAAAGGCAAACCTCCAAGCTGTCTTCCAAACAGCCCCACCCCAGCACATAATGCTGGGAGCTGCAAGAAAACCTGCTCTTACTTCTAACTAACGAGCTTTCCTGATACCCCTTTCTCAACACCTGCATTTCATCCTGCCTCAGTATCAGCTCATGGAAAGTTTTTCCCTTCAGATAGCTTCACAGAATTGGTTAAAGGCTTTTTTTTTCTTTCTTCCTTTCTTTCTCTTTCCTTTCTCTCTCTCTCCCTCCCACCCACTTTCCCCCTCTCTCTCTCTTTCTTTCTTTCTTTTCTATCACAGCCATAAAAGAATCACTTGATTGTGAGGTTTACAAACCACTTCTCTCAAGTGGTGAATCCCCTTTTCTTTTAGATAAAAAGATTCTTTTAGAATCAAAGAATAACTTGGCCTTTAGTTGTGTCTGGGCCATTGAGCAAATGGATGCCTTATGCTTTCTTATTTTTTTAGGAAGAACCAGGGATTGAACCAGGGCCTCGTACGTGGGAAGCAGGCACTCAACCACTGAGCTACAGCCGCTCCCCTTCCTTATCGTTTCTTAAGCCTCAACTGTTTCATCTGTATCAAGTCACTTCCTTGTCCAAAACTCTTATCAGTTCCCTTTGGAGCTTCTGCAGTATGAACCAATTTATGAGGCAAAGTGAAAAAAGTCCTTTACTTTCAAAGTTTCAGTTTTATGAGACTAGCACCTGCTACCCTCTCTAAGTGCATCATACAGCACGCCCAGTCTCAGTCAATCCTCACATGTCCCTGTGAGGTGGTCCTGCTGCTAGCCCCTCTCAAAGGTGAAGACTCGGGCTCAGAGAGGTTAAGTAATTTGCCCAAGGGCACACAGCAGGCTTGAATCTCGACCTCCCAGAGGGCAGGAGTTGCCCTGGGTGACTCATTCAGGAGTGTCTGAAGATTCATTTTGGAATTAGCATTTTTTTGCCCTTCCATTTCCTTGGGGGATTTGATTTTCCAAATCAAAACCAGTTGTTGTTTTTCACTACTTGGGTCCCAGTAGGACCTCCCCAAAGTGGGGGAAGATGCCTTTCCAGGGTGAATGGAAACCGTTTACACAATAGTTGTCGAATGATTTAGCAGGAAATAAATCATATAGAGTAACGCTTGAAAAGCCAAAATGAATCTGTGTGGGCAGTTGGGTTTAACCCCAAAATTGGTTCCAGCCTTTTCAGAACAATGTTTCCCTCTTTCTTCATGTTTGTTTACTTCCTTTTTTCCTTTCCCTTGCGCAAATTTTCCAGACCCAGCTTTCTGAGAGGTAGCTGGTGGGCCCCTCCTGTTTATCTACATGCTGATAAGGGCCACTGGACTCACAATTATGGAGCTAATTTTCTTCATTCAGGTAAAAGTCACAAGGTGTGTGAGGGGGGTGCGGGGGGGGCTCACCGGAGTCCACTACCCTGGCTTCCTGAGCCCCTCCCTGTCAGGGGGCCCAGACGCAGGCCTCCTGAACGGGAATCTGCATTTGACCCGCCACTCTCCTAAGGAAAACCTAGGCAGGAGCCACGCACCCCAAACTCTGAGAGCAAAACCGGGTACGGAGGCCGCAGCTCAAGCCCGTCCCCTGAGGAAGGAGTTCTTGGGTAGGACCCCAGCCGCCCGCCAGCTAGTGCAGCCCAAAGGCCGCCGTGCCGCCCCGGGGTGCAAACCTGAGGGCTTACGAGCAGCTGGGGAGCGTGGAGAGTGCTCAGCGACAACCTTCAGAGTCACCTCGGCTTCGACGAGGGGCTTTTACTCATTTCTGCTCCCCTTTCCCCCCAAGCAGCAAAAATCCATCTAGGAAAGGCTGAGGACCCTGCGATCCGTGGGCTCCCGAGCACATTGCTATAAGGAGAAACGGTGGAGAAAAGCCCACGCCCAGGGGTTCCGAACACCCACCCCTTTCTTCAAGAAACCTTGACTGTGCTTCTCCCATGCACGAGACGAGACCCCGCCGGGAAGGAGACGGACGCGGCCCTGCCACCGAGGCATGACAGCGGGCGGGACGGAGCCTGCACCCGACTCTCCAACGGGGGGCTCCGAGAGCCCGTGGCCTGTTTGGGAAAACGGGCTGTTTCCTGAGGTCTGGAGGGTGAGAAGGGGCTGGGGAGGCCCCGTGCTGGGAGGGACGCGGCCCACGTGAGGGAAATGAAGACGGCCGCGTGGAAGGTTCCAGCACGCCCTGCCCGGCGACCTGGCTTGCTCATTCCCCCCTCGGATGGGCCCGGGCGAGCGCTGCCTCCGGCCCTGAGACTTGTGGGGGGCTGCTTCCCCTCCTGGACCCCTCCGAGCAGCGTCAGGAGATGGGGAAACAGGGAAACTTCTTCCAGATGTCCCGGCGAGCCGGGCGGCTCCTCCAGGGACTGTTTGTTTGGCTTTCTGAGGTTTACAAACAGCAGGGTCGGGTTCCAGTCCTGCGGGGCGGCCGGGAATGCTCCATGAGGTGGTGAGCGTGAGGAGGCCCCCGGCCGAGGGGCACTGCCCACCCCGCTGCCCGCCCGCCCTGCGGTCCCTGTGGCCCTGAGAAGACCCTGGGATTGTTCTGGATGGAGCCGGGCTCACTCTAGGGCTGCTCTGGCCGCAGCTCCCTACTCTTGGCCCTGGGAACCCAGCCGTAGGGACCAGGCCGCTTCCCCAGCAAGGGACTGGAGGGGGGGAGGAGATAGGAAGTGTTTTTCCCCCAGTTTCCACCCTCAGGGGTCTCTGAGGGTGGGTCTGTCCCTCAGCTGGAGGCCTGGGGCCCCTGGTTCGCTGACTGCTCCCTCCGCCTGCGCTCTCCGGCCCAGGGCTAACTGCTCCCTGCTGGTGCTTCCCCGGGGTCCTGCACCGCCCCAGGCTTCCCCTGCCCACGTCTGTAAACATCCTCCTGAAATTGCCCTCGTTGGAGTGGGCCTGCTGGGACGCACCTGCACAGCCCCCTTCCCTGCGAAGGACAGGCTGCTGGAAGAGCCCAAGTTTTAAGGTCAGGCAGACCTCTGCCTGCCCCTAACTGTACATGGATGGAAACTCTTGGAGCCTCAGTTTCTTCCCCAGTAAAATGGGGAGAAGCACTGTGACCCCAGAGGACTGTTTAGATAAAGTACAGGCACATGACAGTAATTGCACAAATAACCGCTCCAGGTCACCGTGGCTGTGTGCACACCCGGCTGATCGCACATGTCATCGTGGCACTATTGGGCAGGTACCCTTACTTCCTCCTGTACAGCAGGGTAAACTGAGGCACAGAGAGGCCAAATTAAACTGCTAGGAAGTGGTACAGCCAGCCTCAACCCCAAATCTATCTGACCCCAAGCCCGAGTTCCTAACCTTGCGATTTATACCCAGAATTGCAGTGGTGAGTTTTTGTCATACCATCCTGCTTTCTTACCTGGTGGGGACTGAACATAGTTCAACCTTTCCTGGAGAATGTCACTGTGCTAATGTCATCCAAGGCTCATCAAAACATCGCCTGCCTTGACCTCCAAATGGCTTCTCCAGTTCTGGGGTACCTTCCAAAGCACTCTTGCCTCTTATCAGGTGGTAAGGGAGAGGCCCCCTATAAAGCGGAAGTGGCCAGATTCCAGCCCCCAAAGAGAAATGGATGGAGGGAAATCCTGCAAACTCAAAGAAAGATGGTGTTTTAGTGTGACCTCAACACTGGGGCGCAGGGCTTGTCTTTTCTTTTGACACGAGCCTCCCTGTCCCCTGGAAACCCATGATAACCCCTTAACCAGACAAGGATGGCGTTCTTCTCCAGCTTTCCCCCCTCAACCCATCACCCCAACCCCAGGCTACACCTTTGCTCCGTGAGGCCACCGCGGCATGCAGGAGGCTCACCAGGCCGGCCCCCAGGCACGGCGGGGGTGGTTTTTGATGACAGGGCGCGTTGGCGTGTTTCTCCAGATATATATATATATATATCCAGATATATAGCTAAACATGCTCCCTCTGGCTCACTTGGTGGGAGACTCTCACATTAGCAGCCCCCCCGGGAGCCCACAGGCAAAGCCTGCACAGTAGCAGCTCATGCAGAAGCCTCGGAGCCCTTTGTGTGGCTGCCCCCAAACCTCTGCCCACCCTGTCCCCCAGAAGCTGGGCCTCTGCTGTCCCCCTCCCACTGACCCCCCCACCACCACCACTACCATTCAGGTCCTCTCCAGCCAACCCCGTCTGTCCTCCTTTCCCGTCTGGTTTCCTGCAGTGGCTTCCAGGCGTTCTCCCCTGAGTTGAGTCTCGCCCACTGCAGTGGTTTTACAATCAGGCCTGCAAATCCTCTGACTCCCTCCCTTTAAAGGGTGGAGCTAATCCCCCTCCCCTTGAGTGTGGGCTGGACCTAGCGAGTGACTTCCACCCGGTAGGATGTCGGGGAGGAGATGCTGCCTGACCTCCGAGGCTGGGTCACGGAAAGGAGAGCCTCCGCCTGCTCTCTCTTGGGTCTCTGGCTGTGGGGGAAGCCGCCATGTTGTGACGCCACTCAAGCAGCCCAGGGAGAGACCCACGTGGAGAGGAACAGAGGCCTCCCACCAACAGCCGGCACCACCTTGTCAGCTGCATAAATGGCCATCGTGGAAGTGGACCCTCTGTCCTCACTCAGGACTTCAGGGCAATATCTTGACTCCAAGAAACACTGAGCCAAAACTCGCCAACTGAGCTGTTACCAAACACCTCATCCATAGAAACCGTGAGTGATGATAACTTTTGGCATAATTGGCTACACAGCCACTGATAATTAACCTTCCCATACGCCCTAACGCTTTCTCCCCTCAGCTTCTGGAATGATCTTTCAATGACCACTCTGCCAATAATCCTTCATGGCTCCGTGGCTTCTGGAACAAAGTCCAAATTTCTTGTCCTGGCTTACATGGCACCAACTGGCTTATCCCTCTGGCCTCATCTCTTATCTCCCTCAAACATACACACCTCGACTTCAAGCCTCGCAGGAGGAATTTTCGGTTTCCCTGTCACCCTCTTTGTGTGCATATGCTGCCTGGAGCTCCTCTCTCCTCTATTCTCACCCATTCCTATTCCCTCTTCAAAACTCAGGTCAGACATCACCTCCCCCAGGAGCCTCAAAATAAATAAAGATAGTAAAGAACAATAGCCACTGAATAAAATAAGAATCCATGAGTCCAGACGGATATAAATAAATTAAGGGGAGTGGAGGGAAAGCACTTCCTTACAGTGGAATGCCAGTGTACACTAGAACAGTGCAGTTAGAAAATCATCAACGATGCCAAGAACTAGTGAGTGACAAGTTTTTGAGGAACGAGCTATTTCTACAGTCTTTTGACTATATACTTCCCTCAAATTGTTTATTATTTATAAAGGGGCACTTGGTAGCTTCTGAGAAACCCAGCAGACACCTCCTTAAACAAGGGATCAAAAGTATCATCAGCATCGGAATAAGCGACATCATGTGCCTCCTGAGAAGTGTGCTGAGAAGGGCACAGAAACACTTTTTTGTTATTCCTACCCAAAATGCATAATCTAAATGTAATCATGAGCACATCCAACTCGAGGGACATGCTACCAAATAACTGGCCCATATGCTGCAAAAAATATCAAAATATTTTTTAAAATATGGTCAAGAAACTATTCCAAATCAAAAGAGACTGATGAGACTTGACAACTAAATGCAAATGCTTGGTCTGGGATTTTTGAGTAGGAAAAGAAAATATAGCTTATAAAGGACATTCTTGGGACAATTGGTGAAATCTGATTAGGAACTGTGGGTTAGAGCAGAGAGCTGTTATCAGTGTTACTTCCCTGGCTTTGATCACTGTCCTGTGGTTAAGCAGGAATTCCACACTGAAGCATCTACGGGTAAGGGGACTGGTGGCTGCAGCTTACGCTCAAATGGCTCCGAGGAGATACATGCACATCTGCATATACAGAGTCTGGGCCTGGAAGAGCTTGGATGAGGAAGCAAGTGGGGCAAACTCGAAACAGTGACTCTGTGTAAAAAATGTATGGGAGTTTCATGCATTGTTCTTGCAACTTTTCGTGAGCTTGAAATTATATAAAAGTTAAAAGTTACAAATAAATGCGAATATTCTCACCGTCCTGATTTTGTGATAATCAGGGCAGGCTAAACATTCGCTATATTACAAACCATGCATGTGTCCCCAGACCTAGTTTTTCTCCCTAGGCCTGGTTTTTGGAATGCTGGTGATGAACTAAGCCTGATTTATTATATGACCGTCCTGTATGGGAAATGACTGTAACTCTAGGTATCTTTGGTCAACCTTAAGGGATATAGCAGGGGACGGATGTGGCTCAGATGGTTGGGCGTCCGTCTCCCATGTGGAGGGACCTGGGTTCAATTCCCGGCGCACACTTCCTGCCTGGTGCTTCCTCGGCTGTGGCCTGGGCAGGCTAACTCTGGCTTTTCACCCTCCGTGTCCGTTTAAGTAAGGGCCAGCTTGCTCCGTCTCCTTTCCGGCTGCCTCGGGCCTACCTGCATCTGCCCTTGCACTCACCTCACACCACCAGGAAGCGGAGCAGGAGGACAGGCTGCAGGGCAGATTTGGGGAGGGACTGGAAGAGCTGGGTACAGGGCATGGGCTTGGTCAAAGGCTCACACTTGGTCTTGCTTGCTTTTTTTTTTTTTTTTTAAAGATTTTATTTATTCATTCATTTATCCCCCCCTTGCTGCTTGTGCTCGCTGGGTCAGCTAACCACGCCGTGCGGGCGGGCCTGCCTTCACCAGGAGGCCCCGGGAACCGAACCCGGGGCCTCCCATATGGTAAACGGGAGCCCTACTGACTGAGCCACAGCCGCCTCCCTCTTGCTTGCTTTTGAATTCCACCTCGCCCATACCCTGGTAACGCTGTGGACAGGCCCCCGAGCCAGCCAGAATGCCCCGAGTGGCAGCCGTGACTCTGGAATCACCGCTGACAAGCCTCGTGCCCTCCCGTCCCCTGACGCTCAGGGCAGGGCCAGCAGGCCAGCCCCTGGGTCACGCCCTTTTACAAGAGAGGAGACGGAGGCACCCAGGGGTCTCTCCAAGCCTGAGCTAAGCAAGGTGGCCCGGTGATGCCCTCTACCTTCCCCTCCCCACTCAGGACAAACTTGTCAAGATGTCTTCCTCCCCAAAACACCCACCTACCCATCACGTGGGCTGCGGAGACTCTTGGTGACTGCAGAGGTCCCCGCAGGCCCCGCTGCAGCCTCGCGGCCCTGGGAGCTCCGTCCCTCTGGAGGACCCTGAACATGTGATCAGAGGCTGCAGAGTCTGCAGGCCCAGCTCCGGGCCTGGGACGTGCCTCCCAGAGGCCCTGCGAGGTCAGGCTCCCCCCACCTGCCCTGTCCCCCCAAGGGCACTCCTGCAGCTGCTTGCACACGAAGCCCACCCCGGGGCTCTGCTCTGGGGACTCCGGCCAAGAGGCTGTGTGGTTTGGGTCCTCCCCTGCACCTGGCACGAGAGCACGTGATAGGCACCCCTGGTTTACTCCTCTGTCAACAAATACTCACTGAGCATCCATGGAGTGCCAAGCACTGTTCCAGGTGCTAGAGATGTGTGTGCACATGTGTCTGTGTGTCCCTCCGTGTCTCTGCGTGTGCATGCGTGTGTCTGTGTGTGTGTCTGGCATTTCTTCCACGTGAGGAGCAGGTGGTGAGGGGCAGGCCTGGGGCCTCAGCCAAGTCTGTCTGACCTGCCTTCCACCGCACCTGGTGGCAAGACAGTGTGCCCAGGTCGTCCCCCAGGACAAGCCGCTTCAGCCAGGCCTGGCTCACAGCAGGCTGGGCCCCGGAGGGCATCGCAGGGGGCGACGATGTTCTCCAAAAGGGAAGGCGAGGCAGCTGGAAACTCTCCCCGCCCTCAGCCGGGGCGGCCGCCACGCTCAGCTAACTGGAGGGGCCAGAAGCAGGTGCGGGGGACACTGGCCGGAAGCACCGGGCCCTGGCCAGGAAGGACCAGGCCCGCTTCGGACGAGCCTGGGGGCGGGAGGTCCGGAGCGGGGACTCTGGGCAGTTGCCAGCCCCCCCCGTGCTTTCACTCGCTCTGTGACCTCGGCACCTTCTGGACTCTCCCCAAGGCTCGCTCTGCTCCCCTGAGAGACGCAGCCATCCTAACGACACCCTCCCTCACAGGGGGCTGTGGGCAGGAGCGGGGATGGTGCTCTGCCCCTCTGGCCACCCCACAGGTCAGAGGCCAGCAGAGCAGCTCCAGGGCTGCAGACGGATCGGGACCGCTGTGCACGGGCAGACTCACACGCCACGGCGCAGCCGGGCCAGCGCACAGACTGCACAAGTGCAGGGCCGAGCCCAGGTCATCCCCTCATCCATTTAACAAATCCTCGCCCAGCTCCTGACAGACGTGCCCGGCAGCGTGCTGCGCTCGTCAGCTCAGGCAGGACGGCCACGAGGAACTACCCCCGTGCCCACGTCCGCTGGTGATGCTGCGTGGAGTCCATGCTGGGGACACTGTGATGCTGCCATCCCTGAGCCATGCCTGCCAAGGCCACGGAAGAGGAGAGGACCGCGTGGATGCCACGTGTGGCCATCCCATAATCCATCCCATAATCCATCCCAGGGGCACATGGAGGGGGGAGCCTAGAGCCCTTGTTTTCAGCAGCTGCTCACAGGGATGAACAGAACAATTAACTAATGGCTCCAACCCAAAGTTAAACATTCATGTGTGGCCAGATACTCTGGTTTTGTTTTTTTTAAAGCAGTGTTGCTGAGATCTATTCACCCACCAGACAGTCCACCCAAACAAAGGGTGCTGTCGGTGGCACTCAGTGCAATCACAGAGTTGTGCATTCACCCCACAGGCGATTCTAGACCATCTTCATTGCTCCAGAAAGAAAACCCCAGACCCTTACGCCCCTACTGTGGACACCTAGCATCTGTGGGGCACCTTTGCTACAACTGAAGAAAGAACCACAGCGCGTCCCTGTAACTGCAGCGCGTCACTGACCTGCAGCCCACAGCTTGCATTAGGTGCACAGGTGCTGTTTTGAAGCATCAATCTATGCTGAGTTTTCCCTTCCCTAAGTCTCCCCCTCTCCATGGCTCCATTCAGGAAGGAGCAGGATGAGGTGCACTGCTTCAGGGAAGGAGTTTGGAGGGCAGACATGGGGGCGCCTGTCTGCTTTCCTGGCTTGGCTTCCCAAAGCCTCCCACCCAGCGAGGACAGCAGGATGGAAGCTGATGGCTCAGGCTAGCAGGGGTGGGGGGGGTGCTTCCTCCCAAACGGAGAGACCCCCCTCAAGTGAGGCCTGGGGAGTCAGTGGTGAACAAGATGCTTCCAGGCCAGCCGGGGAAACAGAGAGTAGCAGGTTATGACGGCATTAGGGCTTTAATTGCATGTACAGCAAGTGCTGCAAAGGGGACGTGCCACGTCGTCCAGCGGAGTGATGCTTCCTCATTGGGGTGTTCTGGAAGTCCCTTTGGGACTGATGCTTAGGATAGAACCTAAAGGACAACTAGTTTTCTAGGCCAAGCTTGGTGGACTCACCCCCTAAGAAGGGGGAGGAGCATATGCCAAAGGCCCGTTGCTGCAGGAAGGAACTGCGAGGAGGCCAGCACAGCTGCAGTAGAGACAGCATAGAGGAGACCGAGATGAAGCTGGAAGGGTCACTGCCAGATCGTCCAGGACCCCGTAAGCTGGGTTTAGGATTCTGACCTCTATCCTAAGAGCCACGGGAGACCTTGAAGGTTTCAGCAGGGCAGCGGCAAGCGGTTTCAGACAGCGCCCTCCGGTGGCTGTGCAAGCAACGCTTCTGAGGCTGCCTCGCACCTTTCACGCTGGGTGGACACAGCTCCCCGGGGCAGGCTGCTCGGCACAGACAATAACACAGTCTCCAGCCCACAGGAGACGTCTGAGGTGGCATGCCATCAAGTCACGCTCTCCAAGAGACACCAGGTCCTCAGGCCAACGCTGCACAGAGCAGATCCAGAATGGCTGGTTTGCCTGGGTTTTCTCCACCGGGTGCCTGGTTTGGCCCTGACTTCAGAAGCCGAGTGGAGTCGGGGAGGGGTCCTTCTCAGATCTCAGAAAGACAGACAGACAGCCGCTGGGAGCAGGAGGGACGGCGACTCCAAAGCCTCAGCCTCGCAGAAGTGAGATAAACCCAAGCCAGCCAGACAGAGGCCCCTCCAGCCTCACCCAGAGCCTCCCCACATGCCGGCGGCTGTCACTGCCAGAAACTGCCAGAGCTTATCCCAAGTGGCAGGCCAGTAATTAGTCACGCCTTGGGTCCTCCTCAAAGCAGAGCCCTCAACCAAGAAAACTTTATCAGCTGCTTTCCCCCTTGATTTCAGACAGGCTGAATTGTGCCAACTGAGCTTTCTGCATGGAGAGAAGAGAACGGATTTTTTTTCTTCTTTCATTTTCAAAAAGTAATGCAGTCAACCAGTCAAAGGATGTAAAAGGGGAAGTGGGGCCACGGGGCTTCCTCTCTTCCCTGAACCCCATTCCCTTCCCCCATTACCAGGAGGGACAGGCATCCACCAGCAAGCATTTACCTGCTGATTTCTATAGAAAGCCTTGCTCCCAGGAATAAGCTCTGGGCCTGCTAGCTACCCGCTTCGCTTCTCTAGAGAAAAATTTTATGAAAAGCTCGGTGACTTTCCTCTGGGGTCCCTCTGCCATTGCAACTGGCTCGTGAAATGAGGCCGATGGTGCCGGGAACTGGAGAACAGACCCAAAAGACTCAACTTTCAGCTATCAGAACATTTTTGAGGGTTTTCTAAGTCCTTGGTGAGACCACGGTCTTGCAAACCAGGCTTTCAAGGGAGAGTGAAAGTTTCTGGGATTCCCAGAGCTGGCTGCTCTCTCACGAAGCATGGAGCACTGAGCTCGGCGTGACTCAGAGGAGTGGGACAATTGCAAGAGGCAGCTGAGGGGGCGAAGAGTGGGGCAGCAGGCAACAACGTGGACAGGGGACGCCTGCTTCAGCCCTGTGCCCTCTGGGTGGAGGCCGGGTGGGCAACAAGGACCCCACTGCGGGCCCTGGGGCAGCCGGGGTCCAGCAGGGGACAGAAGCCTCCCGGAGCATCTTCAGCAGAGGGCACCAAGTGCAGGCCTGTGCCGCAGGCGGGGGGATGGGGAAGCTCGAGGAGCCAACGCGGCCTTAGCAACTGCAGGAGCTGCCTCCCGTGTTAGGGCCGGAGGAGGGGGGTGGGAGCCGGGGACCCAGGAGGAGCGCGCTGGGGAGCAGGGGGCTGTCCCAGGCTCAGCTGGAAGCCCCACGCTCTCACACCGAGGCCCTCGGCAGGCCTTGCCACGCGACCCACCCGCCCGCCAGGCTGGCGTGGAAGGCTGAGCTGCTGCTCCGTGGACGTCCCACGGCCAGATCCCATCCCAGCCACAGACGCAGGGGAGGGGTCGGTGCAAGTGCTGAGCCCCCCCACTGAGAGCAACCCCTCCAACCCCCACTGAGAACATCCCCCTCAAACCCCCCAACTGAGAACATCCCCCTCCAACCCCCACTGAACATCCCCCTCAAACCCCCCAACTGAGAACATCCCCCTCCAACCCCCCACTGAGAACATCCCCCTCCAACCCCCACTGAGAACATCCCCCTCCAACCCCCACCGAGAGCATCTTCCTCTCAGCCTCCCCAGGTCACCCCCTC